>CM034244.1:24097675-24160747 GCA_019916065.1 Vitellaria paradoxa
CGCTCAATCCTTATTTTAGTAGATTCCACTACAATCTATCTCATAAAATGGCTTACATATTTTAAATTTCACTATATTTCAAGGGAGATATCAAATGCAAATCAAAACTACCATATGCAATCAAAACTACCAAGTTTCGCTCGCTTATGTTTTCTAAGAAGTTAATCTTTCAAATTAAAAATTAGTGTTACTTTTATGGTGCTTATGAAAAATTAATTAGAGAGAGAGAGATCAAAACACATGTAATAGTTAGTAGGGTCCAAAGTTTTTGAAAAAAAATTAAACCCATAAATTATCATAGTTTTTTCGATTGAACTTTTTTTTCCAAAGTTCCAACTACATAAAAACTTAATACTAATTTTTTTTAGAGTCCCACAGGCATAGGTTATTGCTAGTCTTTAAAAAAGTATAAGATGTCAGAAAAACAAAATACTAAATAGAGATGCGACTTACTCAACAAGAAATAGTTGAAATATAAACAATTCAAGAAAGCGATAGTTGAAACAGGAGATACTTTAAAAATAATTCAATGTTTTAATCAATCAAAGTATGACACCTAATTTTTAATATTATTTCATCAAGAATTAAGGAAAAGAGAGAGAGTTTCTAATACAGTGAGTTAAAATGTTTTGCTGTTTCTAGATATAATATAATAGATAATGACCACTTAAGCAATATTGCCATGCCCTGAAATCCACCACCCGGGGATATGGGGACAAACCCACAATAATAATCACATAAAACCACACATTAAATACCAATTAGAGCAGAAGCAATAAATAATAATGGTATTCAATATTAGAATTCCCAATAGTCTACAACCTGCCACAAGGGCTACCACTAATGCCTCAAAACGTGCCCAAAACTAATATTCAATACATTCAAATACATGAAATAGAAGTAAAACAAATCATGACGCTACCTCTATCTCATAGGTCCGTCATGAGCATCTGCTCCTGCAAGATCAATTGTAAGGGGTGAGTACTAGACCACATGTGCTTAGAAATAAGTATATAAGAATAATTTGTTTATCATTCAAGGCATTTAAGCAATTGATCGACATTAATTAAATAAACTCTTTCATCAATTTTACAATGATATCCCAATTTTCACCTTAAACATACTATTCTAAATTAAGCAACTACTTAACATATCTTAAACAATATGCATCATCACAATCATATCTTAGTATATATATCTCAATATCATAATATAGGTCAAGTACTCTATAAGGCTAGTTTTGTGACCATAGAACTAAACCCAAATAATCCCCAATCCTAAGTCATAGGGTACAACTAGTCCTGCAGTACTAGATGTATTCGTCAAATCTCTAGGCTGAAGCCGTGGGTGCAACTGGTCTCATAGTCCCAGATGTACTCATCATCCTCATACCTCAGTCGTGGGGTACAATTTCCCGCAGTCTCAGTTGTACTCATGACTCTAGTCCTGCAATCTCAGTCCATCTCATTTTACCTTAATAGGCAAACCAGTCTCATAGTCCCAGCACTAATATATGCTAGTGCAAGCCGTATATACAGTTTAGTTTTCTAGCTTACTGGCTATGCTATGCCATCCTGCACAAGTTTTGGAGCATTCGACCCTTGGGCTCTAGAACCCACTCTTTTAATACCCTATATGACCCCATTATCAAAATCAATACCAAATCTACTTTCCATTATCAAGCACATCATATATAAGAGTTCTTTCTAATTTAGGTTTTTATGTTCATCTTTTTATTTAATAAATTTTATAAAATAGTTTCACTCAGGCCTAACTTTCATATTGCACAATACATGTATAAGTTCAATGAAGTAAACAACTTTCATGAACATATAGGAAATTAATCCAAGATATACAAAGTCAATCAACTTTAGGAATCCATTTAACTCAAAATAATCATAGAAGAATTTTTAAGGCAGTCCAATCAAATGGGATAATATTACATTTTAAATAAGTAAATAAATATATAATCCAATTAAAATCATTTCGTCTTATAGGTAAAAAGGTATTTGAGAAGGCATTTTTTTACTTCTTATATCGATTAGAGACATTTAGAAAGAAGTTAGAAGAAAAATCATAAAAGTTACTAGAAAGTGTACTTCGTCTGGACATTGGTACCCATTATTCGAACAACAGTAGTTATGCAGATTATCATCCGGACGTTAATGAACAACAATTGCTATGCAGATTATCATTGAGATGTTGGTACCCATTGTCCAAACAATAGTAGCTATGCAGATTATCATCTGGACGTTGGCACCTATTGTCCAAACATAGTAGCTATCAAATTATCATCCAGATGTTAGTACATATCATTCGACGATTGTACCAGAACATAGAATTTAGTAAAATTTATCAGCAATTTTTATCATGGAACAAATATGATATCAATTACTCGAATTTATATTCTCATAATCAAAACATGGCCTCATAACATCATATTCTGAACATAAATTTATATAATGGCATCCTCTTGCAATTAAAAAAAAAGACTCATATAATAGAATTTACAAATCCTTCACAATAATAGGGGATTATCTTTTATTAAAAGAAAACATGATCATATCTATGTTTTCATATGAACTTTTATCTTCACAAAATATGGATTTAGTAAATTTTAATCAAAACATATATGCCCATATACGTATCCAAAAAAAAAAAAACTTAGCCATAACGAAGTATTATGTCACATAACTTCCTTTTGCAATATTCAAACATGTATCATGGCTTTCACAAATCATACTCGGCATACACATTTAATTTCTAATATATATATTCACGTCTATATATGGATACACATACATGACAAAGAAAAATTCTTTTATAAGCATAAAACCCCACCAACCTTAGATATACACGTTGATAGAATGTATATAAAATACCAAAATTACCGCCAACTCAAGTTGGTCTTCTAAAATACCCTCCGATGATCCTAGCCCCGTGCTTTACTGCTTACACTTATCTCTTACCGGTGTTTCCCAATGATTTTGAGTTGGTACAAAAATTCTCTTTTTTTTTACTAGCTCACACAAGAATGAAAAATTGTGTAGAAAAGGGCGTGTGTGAGTCTTAAACATGGAGTAAAAGCTGAAAAAAATGGTGGGAAAGGGTTTAAATTATTAAGATCAAGACACTCCCCGTTTTCTTTTCTCCACACGGATACATGCACCCCATAAAGTCTTCCATCAATATACCTCCAACTTCCATATGAAAATTTATATTTTCTATATGCCAACCGTTGGCCTCCTCAACAACATTAATTCATTTCCACCCTTTTAACCAATAAACAATGCCTCCTGTCACCACCAATAGAAACATATGTTGCGAAATGCAATTTTTTACATATACTAGACACACCTATATATATATAGGCAAATATAAATGCGTATCATAAAAATTTAAAAAAAATCATATTTCATACTTCCAAATAAAATTCAAATGGATAAAAAATATAAATTTAGATACAATAAATTAAAAATAAATACCAAAAATTCTGAGCCTTTACAAATATAATATTAAAAATTATTACAAATATTACAATATATAAATTTTATATGAGAATTTTTTTAAATTACCTTATTAATACTCAAATAGGAAATATTCCATATTTGTATTTGAAAACTTAAATGCTAAATGATTACTTTCCAAAATCATATTACAATTAAACATTGAACAAATTAATTACCATATATATGATCAAAATCAATAAGGAGCATTTGACAAAAGTTTTAAGGTCCAACTTAATAAAACTTAAGTGCTATGTTATTACTTTTCAAAAATTATATTATAATTAAACTTAATTTCCCAATACACAAAATTATTAGTTTTCAATTCTATTGTTTCCACTAGTCGGTTGTTTATTTAAATGGTTTGAACAGTCTGGGGTCTCGCTAAGTTACTGTCCACTAATCTTCTATTACTCCCTCGTTAGAACATGAAATATTTGTTTTTGGTTGAAATAGAAAAGCTCAGCAATCAAAACCTCTTAGACGCCTAATATGCAGTGGGCATAGTACTGTACTTCACTAAGTGATCTTGTGCATTGATTGTGACTTTGTGACATGACAGCAATGTAACAATTAAATATAAAAAAAAAAAAGCTAGGAGCAAGTAAAATAAAATTAATACTTAACCACCTACTAGTAGCATAATTCACATTTTTGCGTATATTGGTAGTACTACATTAAATAATAATATTCTTAATTTCATAACAACTTAATATCAATATTGTAGTGGGCTGGATCTCAGGTTTGGACCTTTAATATCTTAGGGATCAAACCTCAATGTGGTATTAGTCTAAGTGAATTTTTCTATACCAACCCCTACTATATGTTATAAAAGGCATATAATTACATTCATAAATAAGTCAATACATACGTATTAATTAAATAGAGAAATTCTAACTATCTATTATAGAAGATCCGTATATTAGTTATAATCCTAACCTCCACAACCACAATCATGGAAACTAGCATTTTTTCGGGCTTCACTCTCAAATTTACCAGCACATGCAACCCCAAATGACTTTGAAGATTCCACCTTCCACTGTACCATCGTGATCGGTTGTCTAACTAGCCCGGTTAAAAAGGAGACTAACTCTAGGTATACTATAATGATTTCATAAGT
The DNA here is from genome assembly GCA_019916065.1 of Vitellaria paradoxa. Classification (NCBI taxonomy): domain Eukaryota; kingdom Viridiplantae; phylum Streptophyta; class Magnoliopsida; order Ericales; family Sapotaceae; genus Vitellaria; species Vitellaria paradoxa. Next base: position 24,102,302 of record CM034244.1, read on the forward strand.
TTAGAAGATTAAATTAAAAAAAAATAACAATGCATAATTAGAATTTGGAAAGTTCCACAATAGTCCATTTTTTTCTAAGAAAAAAAAAGTAATTTCTAGTTTCCACCTATATATTTAAAGAAATTAATAATTAAGAATTTTACAATGCCACCATAATAATTAAGAAATTGAAAATATTACCATAATGATTAAAGAGCCAATTTTATGGTGACATGTATATAATTTTATTTATTAATTAAAAATTGTAAAAAAAAGATTAAGAGTTTAGAGTTCAGATGATACCTAATCATTATAATATATACAATAGATTATTATTAAATTAGCGTTGTCCAAGTGTTATTTTTTTTGACACTTAAGCCAATTTTTTCTAACTTATTTGAATAAAAAATATTTTTTTGATAAATAGTTATGCGCTCTTAGAATAGTCATTTATTATCCATATTATACAAATAATTTAGTTTCACTACAAGTTTTACGTATTTTTGTATAATTTTCTTTTCTTTTTCAACTACCCGTAAAAAGGTTAGGGTTCTGTTGGAAATCGTCAACTTCTGATTACGTACTGAACTTTTTGGCTTTCTTTTGAAATAACCATATTTACCCTCTTATGTAAAGACTTATATTTTAGTATTTAATTTATTTAAAATTTATTATACTTAATTTTTAGAATTTCTTTACTATTTTTTGAAAATGAAATTTTATTTTAAAAGTTATTTAGTGTGACATGTCTAAAGACTTATTTCATGTACATATATATATATATATATAACTATGCTTAGGTGCATGTGTTGATGTGTTACATTGTTAAGTTCTTATTGGGCAAGAGATGATGTTTGTTTCTATCGGCTAGGAGAGGAGGTAAGTACTATTGGTGGAGAAGGGTGGCACATAAAATTTGATTGGTTGAGCTAGGAGGTGGTTTCTTACTGGTTGTTTGCAATGGCAACTTTATGGCTGCGTAGTGGAGGCCAAGAGCAAAGCTTGTGTGGGAAGCTTATTATGAGGGTTTATATAAAAACTCCCTCTACACTTAGTCTCCAATTTTTTTCCCCCAACAAATTTGACTTAGAGAGGAAAAAAGGAAGAGAGGGAAAAATAGCTATCAAGTTGTTCTTGCAAGACTGTGCAAGAAAGAAGAAAAGGGGATCCTTTATATTTTTTTCTTGAAGTGAGTTTGTGCCAAATCTAGCATTAGCTTAAAGTGAGAAATCACCAGCAATTTTTGTAGAGAGAAAAATCAACTTGAGTTAGTGTTAGCGCTATATACACTGCTCATTCACATGTATAGTGAGGTAGGTGGGATTTAGTATGTAAGGTTATATTTCCTAATATTTTTGCAAAAATTATGTTTGTTTATATATACATATGAGATTTGACGTTTGATTTATGTTTTTGGTTATTTTAAATAAAATTTTGGGATTTTTACACTAGAACTAGTTTGCTATTTTTATATAAAAATCAAACATAGAAAATGATTTAATTTTGTAATTTTTTTTTTTACAAATGACTAGACATGCGAGCAAGTCTATAGTAAAATTTTCATAATTTTTTGATTAAAGTGAATTTTATAAAAATCGTGAAATCTGACTATTTGGTTTAGGTTGCACTAGCATTAGTCCAGCTTTTGGTATGAAAGGTATTTATAGAGGTTGATTTAATTTCTAAAAATTTACCCATAAAACTAGATATGTTAAAGAGTTTACAATAAAATTTCTATAATTTTTTAATTAAAAATAAAGTTTATAAAAATACTAAAAATTGACTATTTGGTTTAGGTTTGCACTGGTCTCAATCTGGTTTTTGATATGAAAGATATATATAAAGCTTGATTTAATTCTTGAAAATTTTACACATGAAACTAGATATCTTAAGAGTCTACAGTAAAATTTTCATAATTTTTAGAGTACAAATGGATTTTATAAAATAGTGAAATTTGATTATCTGGTTTGCATTGTTGCATACATTGGCACCAGTTTGGTTTTTAATTGTAAAAATACATAAAAATCAAGTTAATTTTTGAAATTTTTACACATCAAACAAGACATATGAGGTCCTCTACAAAATTTTCATAATTTTTGGATTGAAAATAAATTTTATAAAAATAATGAAAGTGGACTATTCTGTATGCCTAGACAGAAACACCCATTTAGTTTTCTTAAAATCTGTACTAATTGGCTACATGAATTAATTCTAAAATTTATTTTTGAAACTATGGTTAACTCTAAGCATTTCAAGCATTTGAATTAATAGAAAATGTTCTATTTTCTACTTTACATTAATTATCAAAGGTTATGTCCAAAATCTATCTTTGTTAAGACATGTTTGATATCAAATTTTGTTTATTAAATTAGTTGTATATATTCCTGAATATGGTTGTATGAGATTTAATTTGATAGTTTTTGGTAATGAGAATAAAATTTATGGAGAGGTATGAAACTTAGGCCCAATTGAACATCACATTTATAAGACGTACTAAATAAAATGATGAACACAAGAACCTAAACTAGAAGAAATTAGATTGGATTGATTTTTGATAGAGGGGTCATAGAGGATACTGAAAGAGTGGGTTCCAAAGGCCAAAGGTCAAAAGCGTCAAAACCTGCACAGGGCATTTAGCATAACCAGTAGGATAGAAACCTACAAAGTATATATATGGCTTGTACTAGCATATATTAGTACCGAGATTATAGGACCAATATGCCTACTAAGGCAAGATAAGATGGATTGAGACTATGCAACTAGGGCCATGAGATTGATGAGTACATTGTGGACTGCAGAACCAGTTGTACCCTATGGCTAAGGCCTAGCGATTTGAGTACATCTATGAATGTGAGACTAGTTGTACCCCACGGCTTAGGCCAGGGGATTTATTTGAGTTTAATTCTCTGACCACAGTTTAACCTTGCAGAATACTTGACCCATAGTATGATAATGATATACATATTGTGATGTGAATGAGATGGTGAGTACTTGTTTTAGCATGAGACTATGGAATCATGGCTAAGTTATTGTCTATTTAGAACAGTATGATTAATTTGAAAATTGTAACAATTTTAAGAAATTGGTAATATTATACTTAATCAATATTAATCTATTGAATGCTTTGCATAAGTAAGAAACATAATTAATATTATAATATTATACTTAATTAATATTAACTAAGTGTTGAATGCTTTATATGACTAAGAAATATATTCTTATATGTATATTTTGAGCAAACGTGGTTTAGTGTTCACTTCCCTATAGTTGATCTTGCAGAAGCATATGCTCGTGATGGACCTGTGAGATAGATCAATTAATCATAATCTGCTTTGCATTTATTTTAATATTTTAATTGTATTATGTATTGGATATTACTTTTGGGTCCGATTTTGAGGCATGTTGTTTTGTAACCCTTTTGTGGCAAGTATTAGACTTTTGGAGTATTCAAATGTCGAATACTATACTGTTATTTCGCTTCCGTTTTGATTTGTGTATGGCTATTTGTGGCTGTTTTGTGGGTTTGTCCCCACATCTCCGAGTTATGGATTCTTGGGGCGTAAACTTTGTTCAAACCTTGAAATGCAATATGTTAAATTAACAAAAGCTAAAAAGCTAACAACTTGAAAGCTAGTTTTTTTTCCCTTTTCAAATACAAAAAATGTTAATTGTTAAAGCTAAAAAGTCAGCTACAAAAAAAAAAGTTTTTCGCTTCCAAAACTAAGCTTAAAGGTAATAAAAAGTTTAAAAATATGATTAAAAAATGAATCTAGAATAAAAATTGACATAGTATCGAATAGGTGAATATTTAATTGTTAAAGGATTGAATAGATATTGTGAATATTCTAAATTTAGTCAAATTTCAAATTGTTACATTATTGAATAAATATTATAAATATTCTTAGAAAAAAAGTTTGCAACTTTGTATAAAATATAAAGGTAATGTGTGCTAATAAAACCTTTGGAAATGTAGTTTTGGCCCATAAGAAAAACCAAACTACGTATCTATATCTGTATTTATATCTATTCTATATCTATGCTACTATAAAAAGTACTTCGAAAACGTGAAAAGATTTTTTTAGACACTTGTACCCTTCTATTTTCAATCAAATCCAATTGTATCTCTTTGTCCCAAAACTAATAGTTCCTCTTCCATCTCCCCTAATCAATGGTAAGACTCCCTAATCAATGATAAGACCTCTCGTCTTTGTAACTGTTATCTATAATCAATGATAAGACTCCCTGATCAATGATAAAACCTCTCATTTTGTAATTGTAATCATTCTATGCCACATGTACACTCTATTTCTTTCTTTTCACATTCTCCATTAGAAAAATATACCTAAAACCTTTCTCAATTTATCCAACATTTTGCCACAAACCAAACATGATTCTCTTCTCTCTCTCTATTGCCTCCTCTCTCTTATCATTTCCACCTTCACCCTCCTTTCACGTAACTCCCTCTTTCTTTTAACCCATCTCCCAACTGAGCATTCTCATGGCCATTAAAGCCTCTCTTAACCCACAAAGCATTAGCTCTCCTCTTTGTCTTCCACCTATATGTTGATGCCGACCCATGTGTTGGCTCCTTTGAAGGCATTAATTGTGACAAGCACAGCCGCATCATCAACATCTCGATACAAGGCAAGCGTCTTCCCAGAAAGATACAACTGAAGATTGGAGATTGGTAACATGTCTAATCTCCAAGGTTTGTCTTTTTTTCTACTTTCTTTTTCCTTTGTTTTCATAGGAAAGTTGCCATTTTGGTTACTGTATCTAAGTATGTTAGTGTTTACGTGTAAGGATTAATAGATATACGCATACATTTCTTGTCATATTCTTGTTTACGGTACTTTACTTTCAATAAATGGTTGCTATAAGTTTGGGGTACTTTATTTTTCATTTCCAAAATGAGGATAGGGACAATGACGAAGACGGATATTGTTGAATGTGGACAGGAATGGGGAATGTGACACTGACCTTGTATCTAAAAGCAACAATTCCAACGGTTCTTAAAAAGGCAAGTTGGTATTTTTGGTTCAAAACTATTCAAATACATTTTTAATGAAATAAAGTTTCAATCCATAGAAGCCTTTGTTCTTGGTTAATTTAACCCACTGAATTGACAGATGATAACACTAGCCCCGATACTAACCCATGAAACAATACATTGGCTTGCTTTGTCTGTGGTAACCGTCTTTGTCAACATATCAGCTGCATTCTCTGAAGTGTGCACCTTCTTAAGTATCAAGTCACCCATAGCAACCAACTCCCTCACTTTGTAAATCTCACATCGATGTGCTTGGTCCGCGCGTGATACACCTGATGCTTTGCCAAATAAATGGCACTCTAACTATCACAGAACAACTGCACTCCACCTTGATCTATGCCCCAATTCTTTCACTAACCCCTTTAGCCACAATCTTCCTTAGCAGCCTCATTTACCGCTATATATTCAGACTTAGTAGAGAAAGCCACTAGAGGTTGTACCATGGATCTCCAACACATACCATGTCGTAGACCTTCTGTCATCCACACCTCCAGCATAATCAGCATCAACAAACTCTACAACTGAAATCTGATCTTGTTGCCTTGCAAACATAATCCCACGGTCCACTATACCTCTCAAGTATCTGAAAACCCACTTGACTGCTGCCCAATGCTCTCTACTTGGATTGGCCATGTACTTACTGACTATGCTAACTGCATGTGCCAAATCGGGTCTTGTACACACCATTGCATACATCAAGCAACCAACTGCGCTGGCATAAGGTACTTTTGACATGTCCTGAATTTCAGCTGATTTTGGACACTGCTGAAGACAATCTGAAATGATTCGCCAAAGGAGTGCTCACTGACTTTACATTATCCATGCTAAATCTTTCCAACACTTTCATGACATAATCCTTCTGAGATAGCCACAGCTTCCCAACTGACCTATCTCTGTGAATCTCCATTCCAAGTATTTTCTTCGTGGTACCCAAATCCTTCATGTCAAATTCCTTCCTCAACAAAGACTTCAACTTGTTTACTTCAACTAAACTTTTCGTAGCAATAAGCATATCATCCACATAAAGTAGCAGAAAAGTACAGTATCCATCATCGAGACTCTTAACATAAACGCAACAATCATACTCACAACGTGTGAACAATCCGAATCATGTACGAATCAAACTTCTGTACCATTGTCTTGGAGACTGCTTAAGCCCATAAAGTGACTTCCTCAACCTACATATAAGGTGCTCATCCCTGGCTGCTTGAACCCCTCAGGCTACTCCATGTAAATAACTTCCTCCAAATCGCCATGAGAAAAGCGTTTTCACATCCAGCTGCTCTAACTCCAAATCATAGCAAGCCACCAATGCCAAGATAATTCTGATCGAAGTATGCCTCACAACTGGAGAAAACTTCATCATAATCAATTCCCTTTCTCTGTGAGTACCCTTTTGCTACTAACGAGCCTTGAACTTCTCTTTTTCTTTTCTGGCACAGCTTCTTTCCTTTTATACACCCATTTGCAACCCATTGTCTTCTTTCCCTTGGGCAGTTCTATCAATTCCCAAGTCTGGTTCTTGTGCAATGATTCCATTTCCTCCATCATGGCTTCCATCCATCTATCATTTTCAGAACTACTGATAGCCTCTTGAAAAGTAGACGGATCCCCCATAGTAGTCAAAGCAAAGAAACCATATCCTCAAATCCATACCTTTTAGGTGCTTTGATAGTACGTCTGGGTCTTCCGTGGCTATGCTTTCTTGCTGCTGATGTTTTTGCTGTTCTTCTGACTGAACCACGTGTGTCAGAACCATTTAGCTCAACTTGTATACCCTGCTACTTGTTACCATCCGGACTCGAATTTCTGATGTGTCTTGACCATAGAAGCTTCATCAAATATCACATCTCTGCTGATCACTACCTTCTTTGTTTCTGGATCCCAAAGCTTGTACCATTTTACTCATTTTTCATACCCAATGAAGATACACTGTTTGGATTTCGCATCAAGCTTTGACCTCTCATCCTCGGGAACATGAACATAGGCTGGACATCCAAAAACTCGAAGAACTGAATAATCTACATCTCTCCCTGTCCACACTTCTTTCACTACCTTTCCATCCGGAGCAATACTCGGTGACCTATTTATAATAAAACATGCCATATTCACTGCTTCTGCCCAGAAAATCTTAGGAAGTCCTGCATTCAATTTGATACACCGTGTTTTTCTGTTATAGTTCTGTTCATCCTTTCTGCCACCCCATTCTGCTGAGGTGTCTTACGAACTGTAAAGTGTCGCTGAATCCTGTGTTTCTCACAAAACTTCAGAAAAGCCCATTCTTGTACTCTTTCCCATTATCTGTCCTGAGGCACTTAATTCGCTTCCCTGTTTAGTTTTCCACTTCAGCTTTCCACACCTTGAATTTATCAAAAACTTCAGATTTGTGTTTCATGAAGTACACCCAAACTTTCCTCGAAAAATCATCGATAAAGGTCACGAAATACAAAGATCTTCTTTTCGAAGCTACACTCACTGGCCCCCAAACATCTGAATGTATGTAGTCAATTATTCCATTCGTTCTATGAGTAGCACATTTAAATTGCACCTTACACTATTTCCCTAGAACACAAAACTTGCAGAATCCAACCTTGCACAATTTCACCCATTTCAGCAGATTCTTCTTATGTAGCTCCAATATCCCACGTTTCCCCATATGCCCCAGACGCATATGCCAAAGCATAGTATCATCAGCATCTTCAGTTACAGTGGCAGCGGCTCCACCTACAACTGTACTCCCTAACAGTTTATAAATATTTCCAGGACCTTTCAAACCCTTCAAGATCACCATAGCACCTTTCGTTACCTTCATTACTCCACCTTCTGTTTTGTATCCGTAGCCTATAGAGTCTAAGGTTCCCATTGAAATTAAGTTTTTTCTCAAATCTGGAACATGCCTAACATCATCCAAGGTTCTCACAATACCATCAAACATTTTGATTTAATTGTCCCTATTCCCATGACTTTGCAAGATGCATTATGCCCATAAGAACAGTACCACAATTCACTGACCTGTAGGTGTTAAGCCATTCTCTGTTAGGAGACATGTGATAAGAGCATGAACTGATACTAAAAGCATATCACCATCTTCTTCCAAATCTTGCTATACGACATTCGCAGAATTCAACGGTCCATCTTTCTTCTCATTTGCCCTTCCCTATTTCTTCTTCCAGTTTGTGCCCTCTTTAGGGCAGTCTTTCTTCATGTGTCCCAGTTCATGGCACTTGTAACACTTGTGCGCAAACCCTTTACTGGACTGCCCTCTCGACTGAGATCTCCCATGGCCACCTGCTTTACCCCTCTCCTTCTTTCTTTCACGATTCTCGTACCCCTTTGCCACCAGTCCTTCACCTTGAGATAAATCAGCCTGTTGTTTGCGTTGGTTATACGCCAAAAGCGCTGCAGTGACCTCATCTAGTTCTAGGGTTTCTTTCCCCCAAAGTAGAGTTGTAACGAGCGTGTCGAGAGAAAATGATAACGAGGACAGCAACATCAGAGCCTGGTCTTCCTCTTCGAATTTCACGTCAATCCTTAGCAATCCTTAGCAGATTGCTAACAAGTTGATTGAACGTATGAATATGCTGAATTAGATCAGAACCCTCGGCCTTCTTCAATCCAAATAACTTCTGTTTTAAAGTTTATTTGTCAAATACTTTGACATATACTTGCTCTCCAGTTTAGCCCAAACACTAGCAGACTAGTCATCACCAATGACGTGATATATAACTTCGTCTGCAAGACACAGACGAATCGTACTCACTGCTTCATCTGCAGTTCTACCCAGTCATCGTTCGACATCACCTCTAATTTCTTTTTAGCCCCATTCAACGCCTTCACCAAACCCTGCTGTATTAACAGATCTTTTACCCGCTGTTGCCATAGTCCGAAATTCCAGTCCCGTCGAACTTTTCTACATCGAACTTTGTAACAGATGAACTTTCCACCATCGTTCTTCGTGTGATTCAACCTAGCTCTGATACCAGTTTGTAGGATCAATTTACACACACACACACGATATATGGAAGAAAACAGTAAAAGATCAACACAAATTTACTGGTTCCCCAAAATCTGGGTACGTCCACGGGAGCGAGAGCGAGAGTTCTTTCTTATTGATTACAGGGTTACATAGAAAATATTTATAGCCATCTCTATTCCTAACCCTAATAGGATTACATGGTCTATTCCTAACCCTAATAGGATTACATAGTTGATTCCCAAAATACCCTTAATTATACTGTACCGTACCGTACCGCGAGGGGCGTTGCCCCCCGGCACCCCCCCAAACCTTCAGGCCTACGGCCCAGCCCACTACGCATTGAATCCCGAGTCCTTCCTAGCACTTGTTCTCTTCGTATGAGCCACAAGTCCCGACATGCATGTTTTGTGGGGTTTTGTAGGTGTTTGATCATCAATTGATGGAGTGAGGATGTTTTAAGCATCAAATAGAAGAGAAAATCAAAGAGCTGAGAAGAAAGGATGCAAGAAGCCCCATTAGCTGAAGCAAGCAATAGTGGGGCGCCCCAACTTCCACCTCGGGTGCCCCAAAGAGCTGAAATTCTCCAAATGCTCCAGGAGTTCAGTCGGGTGCCCCACCTTGGACCTCGAGCACCCCTCTGCGTGACGAAGCTGAATCCATATTTTTTGTTATATTTATTAAGTTACTATTTTACCCTCAACATTTTGTAGCCTATAAATACCAGTTTTTGTTTAGACTTAACAGAGTTTTAGGGTTATTTTTTTTGATACTTTTCTTTAAGTTTTTATTATGTTTGATTTGAAGATTTGGATTCCAGCATTTGGTTAAGTTGAAGTTTTCTATGGTTTATGCATGTAAGTTACTTCACATTTAATTATTTCAATTCCATGCTTTAAGTCAGATTTGTTTCATATTTGTTTCACTTCTTTAATTTTTAATATCTTCTTTCACTTTTGCTTTCATTTTACATTAATGAATGATTTGCAAATATATTTTCCTCTTCGAAATTCAAATTATTAGGCTAGGGTTTGTTCTCAGCTTCAAGCCATTGAAGGTGGTGTGATAGTTTGGTGAACTAAAGCATAAAAGAATATTTTTAAATGAAACATCTTTTGATTTCTAATTAGAATCTCCGAGTAAGCTAGGGTTCTTTCAAAATCAACTCACCCATGTTACAACCATGACTGGTTACAAGTTTTCACTTGTGCACACCAAGCATTTGGTTCAATGTCCCACTGAGTTACAAACCTATTTTCTAAAACCCATATTAGGTTTTCTTACGAAATCAAATCACTCGTGTTATAACCATAGCTTGGTTACGATTGGTCACTCGTGCATACCAAGTGTTTGATTCAATGGCCAGAGATTTAGAACTATTTTCTTAAAACTATAACATAATGCTTTCTTAACAAATCGATTCACCCATGTTACAATCGGAGCCGAGTTATGAGTTGATGCTCGTGCACACTAGGTGTTCTATGCAATGTTCCGATGAGTCTGAAACTAATTCCAAAATCCTCCGCTTACCTTGAGTTCTATAAAATAGGTTTTAATGAAATATAATTTGACCTAGCAATGCATGTGTGCTTGTTAGGTGAGCTACAAATGCTTTTGAGTAAACCACTACCCACTACTAGATTTGGTTTGAAGCCAAGATTATTTTAGTTATTTTATTTTCAATATTTGCATTTTAATTTAATATCACAATTCTTTCACTCTATCATTCTCAACCTAACCATATTAAGCATCTATAAATCCAAAGTTAGTTTAGAGTAACTTAGGTTCACCTACTAACTAAGAGAACTAGTCTAGAATTTTTAACAAAACTCTCCATGTGGAGATGACCCTCAGTTTTCACTGAATAAACTACGACCACCCTCTTGCACTTGAGAGTTAGAACCCGAACACATTTTAAGGTCGATCATATACAAAATTGAATTGAATTTAAGTACAATATCTGTTTGAAACTCAAATCAAACACCTAATGTACATTTTCCATAATTCATTCATATGGATCTAATTTAGCAATCGACGTACAAGTCTTAGAAGCGTGCATGCCGATTTAATTAGTAATCCATACATATCAATCATAAATCATACAACTCAACAGTTAACAGAGAATTCAACTTTTCAATCAATTAGAAATTCAACTTCAATCATCAAATGAACTTTGGAAGCAAGAAAGATTTTTTTTTGGTAAGGTAGAAGTAAGAAAGATGAACCCTATGAAGCACAGTTACCTTTAAATCCATACAATCTATCTATAATCCTTGCTTTGAGTCTAGGAAATAGAATTACTCACTCATAATTGCAATGAAATAAACAAATTAATGTAAAATTTAGCCATGAATCTCAAATTCTGAAGTAAAATTTCGTTGGAAAACGATTCCTAGATCTACTTTCTTTCTTTGCAATTGACTCTTTAAATTGAAATTCTATATAAAATAAATTTTATGTATGAATGAGCTCTGTAAAACAAGCTCCCTCTTGCATATTATAGTGAAGATCAAAAGTACCAAATTATCCTTCTAAATCATAACAAAATTACAAACTTTCTAAAATGTAGGTTGGTTTGAACATGTGTTCGAAAAAGGCTCGTTTGAACCATTTTCTAAGACAGTCAATTTCCTTTATTTGAACTTTGGCACCCCGCTTGCGGTTAAAACATGTGCTCGAACAAGTTGTGATTCGAACATAGGTTCAAACTTTATTTCCACACTTAGCTTTTTCTTTGCCTTAAACGAATGTTATAACAGATGTCTGTTCAAACAAAGTCTTCATACTTAGAAACATTCTTGCTTTAAAATTATCCCTGACCCCTTGTCGTTAGAACCAATGTTAGAACAAGACTTGGTTTGAAGATGTGTTCGAATAGAATTTCCTTAGAATTTCTTTTCTTCCCATTCTTCTTGCTCTGCTTCTGTGGTTTGGACTTGTGTTTGGACGAGGCCTTGTTCGAACCAATGCTAACACTTGGTGAATTTCTTGCTCTCTTCTCTGTTGTGCCTTTTGTGGTTAGGACCAGTATTAGAACAAAACATGGTTTGAACCTACGTTCGGACCATGTTTCTAAATTTGCTCATTCTATATCTTATTTCTGTCATTTTATGCTCAATTATCTGTAAAGCACATATATTTTCATTACTGCAAGAAAATTCATATTTCCTCCATTTAATGGGTCAATTCACCTATCAATCCTCAATTTAAGAACTATGATTGTTCTTTTTAAAATACAATTAGTCACGCAATAGTAAAAGACTAAAACTGATTCAACAACATTACATATGAGAAAACATCACCATAAACAGAACCCTCCGAACTGAAGTAAAAACTAGAAGTTTTAGAGCACCACATGATAATCCTACTACACAAATTGAATATACTGCAGTCCTCTACCTACTAACCAAAATCAGCCCAATTAGGCCACAAATAACCTTCCGATCGCTAGAGTGATCAAACTTGCACAACAAGCACTCTACCCAAAAATTATAATATAACTTCCTCTATTCCAGTCCCAAATCTAAGAGCTATAGAGATCTCATTAAAACCAACTGCATAGATCGAAGAACAAGGCATCTTTCACTTATACACCAAAATTCGGCATGATCAGACCATATACAAAATCCTAATTGTTAGCTTAATCAAAACATCACAACTTCCTCTCAAATCTACTTCTCTCTTTTGACGGCTACAATTTTTCTTCTTTTCTTACTTTATATGTTGCGTTAGACATATCTCCTTTTATATCTCTTGTTAATGAGCTAGATAAACCACAAAAAGACTTTAAAACAACTTAGGCTTTTCTCCATGTGGGAAGGAAAGCCAAAGCCCAACAATTAGACCTTTGCAGTAGTCCAAGTGAGGCCCTAATCGATCATCTAGATTCATGCATCAACAAAAAATTAAAACAATGATGTATATATATTCAATAAAAATAATGAAATATATAACTGAAAAAATAAATAACAAATCTAAACCCTTAAATATTTTGTAAATCTGAAGAACACATACAAAGATCACTTTAGATCTTATTCGTCAAATTGAAATAGATGTGTATATATATTAAGATAGTTCATGAACATGAGGAATTATAATACTTCTCTATAATTTATTTAAGAGATAATCATCTACCCAAAAGAATCAATTCTGATATGCCATTTATTTTATCTTGAGAAGAATTCATAGCCGAAGTCACATATACTTGCCGGTGTCGTCCTTTTCACCATTCTGTACTTCTTCTTCGCCTCTCATTGTATAAGAGTAGTTGCTTCCGTGGTCACCTCCCGAACACATTCTCATAGTAAGGCTAGTTTTTGAAATTAAAAAAAAAATACACATGTCAATTAAGCATTGGACTTTAATGAATTTAATTTGAAACATATTTATAAACGATGGAAAGCGCAACTATTTTTGCCCGTAGAAAGACCACCACCACTAGTCTATAAAGAGCATTAGCTCACCCTAACCTTATCAAGAATCGTCAAGAGGGTTTCAAAAACTTAGTCTTCTGTGTATTCAGGTAGTCGTGGAGGTTTTCACAGATGAAGAGGTGAAGAAAGAGAAGTGACGAGGGCTTGAAGAAGAAGAAGAAGAACCTAACTAGGGCATGTTGACTTTGGGGATAGATTCTCAGATAGATTCTCTCAACATATAGTTGATAAGTTGTTTACACCAAAAATGCCTCAACCAGGCTAGGGTTCCTTCTTTCTTTTTTTCTTTCTTCATCTTCTTCTTAGTTTTTTTAAGAGTAAAACCAAAGGTCAATTTTTGTTACATATATATATATCTTATATTAATTTATTTATTATCTGAGTACGTGACTTATTTAATCTAGAAGCCATAAGACCACCACATCTATAACTTTGTCCCTAGGAAATCTTCCCTCCAATCCATCAGCTAGAACGTGTGGGCATTCTATATGTGGAGATTGGATCATTCCTTTCATAGAGGAGGTTAAAGTAGAGTACATATTGAGAAGACTTGATTGAATGTTGGCAAGATATATGCTAAGCAAGCACTAGCTATTTTTAATAAACAGAAAGTTAGCAGTAAAAGTGTGTAATCTAATTGTGTGTGTATATAATTATTATTTGTATTTTTAGTACATATAGTAAATAAAAGTTTCTCAAGTTGTTAACAATTCAATATAATAACGGTAATTTAATCTCGTTCCCAATTCAACTCATTGAACTAACATATGATAATAGCAGCTGTGACCCTAACCTTTTAAATGATACATTCGCTTCCTTTCTTGGCTTGTTCAGTCTCCAGTTTTAGTCTTTGCTTGATCACTTCAACCTTCGTAAAAACATCATCTTAGAAGCACAAACACATATGAATTTGTGAATAGGAAAAACTATACGGCTCATCAAAGTAAAAAAATGACACATGGGATCCATAGATGTTATACAGGTCGTGAATAAAATTATAAGTATGTGTAATAACTAATGACTATTAGTGCTAATAATTAGTTACCATAGTTGTTGGCAATGAAGGCAGTGGTCGGTGGTCACACGCAGTAAAAGAACTCCTGTCGCTTTGGTTAATGATGAGATGAAGTGGAAAGTTTGACAAAATTTGAGCTAGATGGCATTGATTCAATGTGTCCAATTGGTCAAGTATTCGTGAAACTATTGTCCTCGAGCATGAGCCTTAAGATCTTTTTTTTTTTTTTTTTTTTTTTCCCATGTTTGAAAGCAGGTGAACATCATTTGACAAATGACATCAAAGATTTTGTTTCAATATTCTCGTTCTTATTTTCATTCTCATTCTTGTTTTGCCATGTTACTATCATTCTGATTCCAATTGTTCGAAACAAAATTGTTTGTTACTATTCGCTCATCAGACACATCATTGCCTTGAAATTGAGAATGCATTTCATGTACAAATGAGTGATGTCTCACATAATTTTTTAGAAATATCACAAAATTTAACGCTTCATTTATTTTATTGTAAAATATTGTTTTTAGAAAACTTAATTTTTACTCATATCTCCAAAAAAAAAAAAAAAAGAAAAAAAACGTTGAGTAAAAGTAATATTTTTTCAAAAATAAAAAATTATATCAAATAAAGCAAGCCTAAAAGTCATTTAGGAATGGCCATCTTGGCTGACACGTTCAAATCTAATCCATTACTCGAGTCGAATGGGCGTGAGATTCGATTTTTTTTCAGAAATTGGATCCAATTCGGATTTAAAAAAATTGACATAAAAAAGAAATGAAAAAAAAACAGTATATATATTATTCAAAAGCAGTATATAATATAACATACCATCAATTTCAGTGTATATATTATTCAAATTTTTATTAAAGCAAATCATATATGCAAAAGAAAAGAAAAAAAAAAGTTATATAACTTATAAGCTCCTTCAAGATGATATTTCTGCCATGAAAGAGGTGCAGCGTGCAGAGTTGCAGCAAGGAGGATCTCGTTCTATGGATGAGGTTGTAAGGAAACATCCTGGTAGATCTCTTACCCAACTTCGTCAAGATATTGCTGCCATGAAGTTTTTGCAGCAAGAGGAGGAAGATTTTAGGCCGGTTGCTGCGCAGCTTGGAGGTGAAATGATGGCTGAATCTTCCATTGCTAGGGTTCTAGAAGAGGAGGGTGTTGCTGTGACGGAGGAAGGTGGAGAAGCTGAAGAGGCGGATCTGCATGCCACCTCTCCGGTGGCTGGTTTTCCTGCTCCTTCAATTTCAAATTCAAATCTGCATGGGAACCTTAATGGACACAGTAATTCTGGGGCCTACTAATAACTCTTTTGCTGGGAATTATTATTCTTGCCCAATTAATGATGGAGAGACCATTAATGGTAATTCTAGGCCGATTAATGTTGGAGTTGGCGAAGTGCCCAAAATAGGTAAAACTTTTTCCTCTTGGGCTGGTCTATTTAATAAGAAGTCTAATCCTAATGCTTCGAATGCTCTTACACATTTCAATGTGGGATTGGAGAGTAATGTGCTGCATGTTCCCTTGGAAGTCTCTAAATCTGGGTATTTGCAGTGGGAACATGCATTAATTGGTTCTTTCATTGATAAAAGGTCTTCTTTCCATTTTGTTAAAAGTTGGGCTGAGAATTCATGGAAGGGTGAAGCCATTGAGGTGGTCTCACTTGATAATGGTTTTTTCTTTTTTAAATTTCAAAATGAGGAGGGCTTGTTGAAGATTCTTGATGGGGGGCCCTATAATTGTGGTGGCCGTTTGTTCATTTTGAAACGCTGGAAACTCGGCATGCGTTTGACGAAGGATGAGTTCTCTTCTACTCCTATTTGGGTGAATTTTTATAATGTTCCCCTTGAATTGTGGACGGAGAAGGGCTTTAGTTATATAGCTTGTGTGGTTGGTATTCCTATTAAGTAGGCTGACTTTTGTTAGAGTTTGTGAATAAGGCGATCCCCAATTCTTTCAAACTCAACAAGGGATACGGTGATCCATATGAAGTGATTGTGGAGGTGTGTTTGAAGCTCTTTCTTTGTGTCAGGAAGATGATGGAGCGAATAATTTGCTCTTAGATGTTCCTACGGAGGAGCATGTTCGTGGAGATGATACGCACTATAATAAGCAAATGGAGTATTTGCATTCTTGTACGAGGAACAAGAAGCTATTATTGAGTAAACTTCATAAATTGAAGTCGGTTGAGGGTCAAGCCCTTCCTTGTCATACCTTCCTTAAGGAAGTTCCTCCATATCTTGGATCGGGTAGCTCAAAGAAGAAGAACAAGAGATGATGGAGAAGTTGGTTCTTTTGTTTTGATTATCCTATTCACTTGGGTTGTAAATGGTTATTTAGTTTCTTAGTGGATTAGGTTAGTGAGTTCCCTAACTTAGGTTGGGGTATGTGTTGCCCTTTGGGCTGTGTCCTGACCTATATTGTAAATCTTATTTTATTATTATTATTTTTCTTGTAAATAAAATTTATCTTACCTCCCCCCCAAAATGGGAGGGAAAGAAAATAAATATTATTTAATTACTATTATAATATTTCTAGCATTAAAAAAATTTATTATTAAATATAATATTGTAATAATTAAATAAAATAGTCAATATTATAATAGTAATAGTAATATTATGTTATAATATAATTAAATTAGTTAAATTGTAATATTAATAATAAATTAGTTAAATTAGTTAGTTAATTGGTTAATAACAATGTTACATTATATTATTATTATTTAAAATATTAAATAAGAGATTATAATATTATAATAATTAAATAAATTAGTAATATTAATAATATAATTAATATAGTTAAATTAGCATATTACTATTGAATAAGTTAAACTAATTAGTTAATAATAACATTAAATGAGTTAAATTAATACAAATATTATCAATATTTAAAATATTATAAAATTAAATAAATTAGTTAATATTATAATAATATTAAATTAGTTAAATTGATTTATTTAAATTAATAATATTATTACTATCAAAAATTCAAATAATAATACGATACAAACCCCTATTGATTGGATCTAATCCAATATATTAATTAAACCCAACCCAATCCAATCTCTAACATATGATTGGGCCCATCCAAATATATGACTTGGGCCCAGTTTAAATAATCAAAATTCAAATTCAATCCAAATAATTTAATAATAATCCAATCTAGTTTGTATCTATGACTTAGGTTTGATTTAGTGTCTGTTTTGTTAGTTAGATAGTCAATTAACAAATGAAAGAAATTAAATTAGAAACAAGTTAGGAAACAAAGAGAAACTTAGAATAGCTTTACTTTATTCTTTTGCATGCATTAGTGAAATTTAGACCCATTCGAGAATCGTGTACGTCAACCGTTTGGTCATCCTTATGTGACAGATTAAGTCTTTAACTAGGTTCATCGTTCTTGTGATGAACATGCAAGGATTGGCGTATGCAATTCTTAAATTGTCCAATTCAGACAGTTTAAGAATGCAACTATCCTTCTTGTCTTTAACAACTGATAGAGTTTCGACTAACTTCTTGATGTTCTTCAGGTGCATACACAAATGCACTGCAGCAAGTGGGTGTACATAGGTCACAAAGCTTCCTACCTCCATTTCATAGGTTCATGAGGGACAGAGTATCGTTCGATGGCACTCAGGAGTATGGTCTGACACCATGAAAAATAACTGGGGTTGATTTATTAGCCAAGATTGAGCATAAGTAAATACGAATAATGTATGATTTCTAAGATTCGTTGGACCCCCGCCAATGTCTCTTCTAGGTGTAAACAGGAACTAAAATCATAATTAGAACAAGAAGAGTATTTTCTATGAGCTACCATACTAGAAAGACAACATACTGAGACATAACCTAGATATTATGCACATCGAGAATAATGTTTACGATAATATATTATGGACTATCCTTGATGTTAAGGGGAAATCAAAAGACAATGCCAATGGTCGATATGATTTGCAAAAGATGGGGCTGAGAATCCTGTTGCACTTGTAGAAGAAGGAGTCCAACAAGGCATACATGCCACTAGCACAGTACATGATGAATAAAAAAGAGAAGGATAGGAAAAGATGGGGCAGAGAATCCTGTTGCACTTGTAGAAGAATGAGTCCAACAAGGCATACATGCCACTAGCACAGTACATGATGAGTAAAAAAGAAAAGGATGCTTTCCTATCTATCTTGAAGGATGTCAAGGTATTTGATGGATATTGTTTGAATATTTCAAAGCGAGTGAACATAAAAGAAAGTATGTTGTAGGGGTTGAAGAGTCATGACAATCATGTTCTCATTCCACAGTTATTGTCATTATGGTAAGGAATTGTTTGTCTAAGAATATGGTGGAGCTACTGATTAAGGTCAATAACTTCTTTAGACAGCTATGTTATAGAATTCATCGTACAAATGATTTGAAAGGACTGTAGGAAATGGTTGCTTTGACACTTTGCCATCTGGAGAAAAATTTTCCATTAGTGTTTTTCGATGTAATGGTTCACTTGACCTGTGATGACTCAGAATTTTAATGCTTTGATTAATTGTTAATTAATATTTAACTTGGTAAAAATAAAATTTTTATTGATTTAAATTTTTGGAGACATAAATTAAATTCAATTTTTATTGTGGATGCATAAAATTGGAAGTCTAGTCTAATTTGAATTCTAATCCTTTTTCCATTAGGATTCTACCAACTAATAGCGAGTATATGGAGTTGGAAGTCTAGTTTAATTTGAATTCTAATCCTTTTTCCATTAAGATTCTACCAACTAATAGCTAGTCTAGGTATACGTGTATATATATATAACATACGTTCTTCGGCAGTAAAGTTAAAGGTTAAAGAGAGAGAGAGAGAGAGAGAGAGAAGAAGAAGAAAAGATAAGAGGTAGTGGCGGCAGAGGAGAAAAAAAATATAATGTGAATGCTGTGGAGATTACCAACTTCTTGATGGCCGCAGTGATCTTAGTTTGATCTGCTGATTGAGTTTTGGGTTTCGTTTCGACTTGGGTGTTCTTTCTGCAGATTTAATTTGAAGTAAGGGGCGAAACTTTTAAAAGTGATGCTTATATATGTATAAATATTATTTATTTTCTGGGCGAATGACCTGTGAGTCTGTATTGTAATTAACAATACATATATGTGTATTAATTGATTAGTCCTCATACAATTCGGTGATATGAATATAATGATATATATATATATATATATGTAAATATATATATTAGACTCGTCAGATTTTTATTGTTGTGAACATATGATTGACTAGATTTTTTTTTCCTTTAAACACATGACGTGATTGAATGGAATACGAGGTTCACTTGTTATTTATTTACTTATTTATTTATTTATATTTTTTTTAGTTGGTATTGAGTTCCCAGATTTGCTTGGCTACTAGAAGACAAAAAATTTCTATTATATATATTTGAAGTCTTCCACGATTGGATGGTATACATATTATTACTTTATATACATATATATGTTAAATGTGTGGAAATTAGGTGTCCAGCAAAGCCATTAAATGAATAAAGCAAAGAAACTTTGACTTTTGTCCTTATATGATAGTTTGTCTTTTTGTGAATTTTGTCTTTACATGTTAGTTTGTTTTGAAAGCTTTTGCATTAATTGTAAGAAACATATTTGGTAATTTGTTGTGCTGTGATTCTTCGGTAATTATGGTTATTATTATTTATGTGTTGAGGTTTACGGATTATTTAAAATATTATGATGAATTCATAAGGATTTAATAAATAATGAATTTAACTAAAGAATTTATTTGATGTTTGTTTAAAATGAAAGTTGATGCGTTTTGTTTGGATTTAGGATACTGAAAATATCGGGTATACGTACCCAAGGGTCGAAAGTCTCAAAACCCGCATGGGGTTGGTTATCGATTCCAGTAGGCTAGTAACCTACGAACGAACAGATGCCTAAGGGTGGCATATCATATTCCTAAGACTTCGGTCTAGGAAGCAAACACCGAAGGATGGTATATATTGGTTGGGTCTTGTTTCTACGAGACAACCAAGCAGACATCGAAGGATGATGTATATTGGTTGGGTCCTGTTTCTACGTGACAACCAAGCAGCAGTACCTAGAAATCAATTTGTTTTCTTTGATGTGTTATGTAGTGCTACAAGGCAATTAATGGTAATGAAAAGATAAATTGATAAATAAATTGAAGTTCTTGTTTGAAATTGCTACTTGTGCATAATTGTTTCACTTAGTAGCATGCTAGGGCATACTGCATTTATATTATTATTATTAGGGTTCCGAGCACACGTGGTATTAGTGCTAAACCCCTTACAGTTTGTGATGCAGGTAATGAATTTGAGTCACGTGCTGGACCTTATGAGCATAGGAATTAAAGTTTTATTTATTATTTTTATGTAATTATTTTAGACTCTAGGAAATTTTTTTTTAACGGATTTTATTAAGCCTCTGTTTGTGAGGTTATTATTAATTATTTTATTTAGCTTTGGAAGAATATTTGGGCTTAGCTTTTGGAGCTTATTACCTAGTTGATTTTGACCAAGGCATTTATTTAAATTTAAAGTATAGTTTTATTTATTTTTATATTCATTGCTCTATAGTGTGTGTTTATGGCTCTTATGTGGGACAAGGAATGTTATTAAATGGTGCAATGTGCGTTCTTTGGTTCACGTACTCGGGTTGTGAAATTCAGGGCGTGACATGACCATACACTTAACGATAAAGCTCTATTTAGTGGCCCTATCCAGTTTAGGTGGATGTATTCGATTGAGAGATACATAAATACATTGAAAAGGTATGTGCGTAACAATGCTTGTCCGAAGGCATCCATTGCCAAGGGTTATTTGATGGATGAGTGCACCAATTTTTTTGCTACATATCTTAATGACGATGTTTAAATAAAATTAACTAGGCCAGAGTAGATTAATGAAGGTCTAGTTAGGTAGGGCATGTTATTTGATTTCAACCACATCGAGTGGATCCAAGTTCATTGGTTTGTGCTCTTCAAAATTCCATTAGTTATGGCATTGACTCAATAAGTAATTCCTCATTAGAGAGAATAAATTGTTCATTTTCTATCTAAATTATCATACTTGCTAGGAACACAATTTGATCTATGTTGCAGAAGACATATCAATGAGCTTTAATGGGACATGCTTTGCATAACAGATAGCCAAATTTGGCAGTCCCATTATCAATTGTTTCACCACTGGTTTAAGAATTACGTACATGTTTAATGTTTACATATACTTTTATATATTCTTGTCATATTACTTTCATATAGTTGTATTCATTTATTGCGTGAACTTTGTAGGTGTGCAATTTACAAAGAACCAACAATCTTGCTTTAATCGATGAAATCAGTTAGCTAATGGTCCCTATACAGTCACTCGACATTACATAACTTGCGACGTTAATGGATTCTGATTTCGCTTCAAGTAGGTCAATGATAAGTGGGTGACATAAAACAGTGGCATCGGCTGTTCTTCTATCATTGCTGGTTACTACTATGGTTGATTACATGACATTGTTGAAGTAGTATATAATCGTGGGTTGAGATTTCTATTGTTTAAGTGTGATTGGGCCGATCCAATCCGTGGGGCTAAAATGATAAGTACTAGTTTACTTTAGTAAACTTAAACAATTTGTTATACCAGGATGAGCGAATAAGTTACAAACCCTACATACTAGCGTTGATGGCAGAACAAGTTTATTATGTCTGAGATCCAACAAACCCTAACTGGCAAATTGATGCGTGTATCTAATCGAATGTAATGAGCCAAATATTGATGCATTCAGCTAACATGTTCTTGACCAGGATGCAATTGTCCAACGTAAGGAAGACGTTAATTGGGTTAGAGAGGCCATTGAAGAAGATACTGTTGACATACATGACCAATGAAGGGTTGTGCACTTTTTATCCTAACAAAATTTATTTTAAATATTTATTTATTTGAAATTTAAATAAATTTATTTTTTGAACATGTAAATAGATATGTTTGAATGCTCTAGGAGGAGATCTGGTCCTCGAAAGATGGCACCTTTAGGGTCTAACCATGCATCGCCTGGCATAAATCTTTATATTAAGACATTTTTTTTGCCCCTAAAATTTTGTCATTTGGTTCATTAAACAAATTATTTTATATGCAACAGATTTTACCACTCTGAATAGGCCCTCTAGGTCAAGGAGAGTGCCATCGAAGGCATTGTCGCCGCAGAACTATAGGTATAGTAGATGACTATGCAGTTTGATAGGACACCCCACTTGGTTGGGAAGATCGAAGGGACACTCATCTCCCAGATCAGACATGTATTCTATAATCTGATTAGATTCCTGCTGACCACCCTCAATTGGGAGCCTTCCTGCTCGATGCATTCGAGGGACTCTAGACTAAGATTCTAGTAACTAAATATGTTTTCATAAATCTTAGTTTGGTTTATACCATACGATGCATTAGTTTGCAGCACATATTAAAAATATTTTGTAATTTTGTTCTTTTCAGGCTAATGTGATTGGGGTTTCTTTAAAGTGATGGGACGTTTGCTACGGCAAGTGCCGAAAGATATGGTGGGACCACAAGAATAAAGTAAAGTCTAGCCATTCGAAGGGCTATAAAAATGACCTTGATATCCTTCAACATGTCTTGATGGGTGTCCTCCTGATTACACTTGAAAAGTGTAATTAATTTCTCCATTTCTTATTGCTATTAATAAATGTTTAATGTCAATTCTTTATAGCTAATAACTTTTTGTGAGTTTTACTTATGATTTTCTTTTATGCAGCAAAAGAAGGCAAACAAAAAGAAAAGAGCTAGAGATTATATTGAAGACATGGAGGAGCTGGAAGACAGTATTAAAAGGCTTAAAATGGAGAGTGATTCAGCAAGGAATGAAGAAGCAAGCTATGCACCGAAGGGCAGAACCAAAGAAGGAGCAGAAGAATAGAAGAAGAGCACACTGCTCCCTGGCGGTCGACCGGCGGTCGACCGGTGTGGTATCGCCAGATTCCAGTGCGCTTCCGTGTCTAGGGTTTCCATGGCCTATATATACACCTGTTATGTACGGGAATGAGAGCCGCCTCCAGGGTTTTAGATACAGTTTTTTTTCGGAGTTTTTAGAGAGTTTTTCTATTTGTTTTACAAGAAGTTTTGGAGATTGGATTCATTTATGCTGCTGTAAATTCCAGATTTCTCATTCTTTTGCACTTAATACAGTCTTCGGTGAATGGTATTTGGATTAGTAGATTAATAATATTCTTTTTAAATCTTGTTCTTGATACTTCATCTTCGATTCTTCTCATCTTTATTGCTTAATGCTTGCTTTGTTTGGATGTTTCTTACATTCGTTTCATTAGATATTTGATTGGTTAGAATAGCTTCAGATTTCTGTTTTGTTCTTCTTTATTCACTCTTGTTTATTTATTCGTTTCTTGTATGATTGATTTAGAGTTTGATTTAGTTGGTGTTATGGATCTAGCATAAAACCCTAGTTCTTGATTCAACGAATCAAGGAAGGGTGATTCTTTATGAACTAAGGGATGTAAGTAGATCTTACGCATGGGTTGAAAAACCTAGGCGTAGTGATCTACGCTTTTAGGAATCTTTTTATTTTTGCTTCAAACACCTTCGAAAACGAAAACCTTTGACTACATTCTCTGTAATCACTGGTAAGGGTTTTCGATTAAAACTTTCTCATAACTTTGGGCAAAATTAAATTTGATTTCAAAACAAATCTGATCTTGGTTGTTTGAAAACCTTCGAAAACAAAAGTTCTTGTTCATATTCTCTGAAATCACTGAAAAAAACTTTTGATTCAAACTTTCTAAACAATTTTGAACCAATCTTGATCTAGGTTTGATCCCAATTATTTTCATAGAAAATCTTTCCGGTTTTATTATCCATAATGAAACGTGATTTTAAAACTGTGTATGGGCTATTTTTCTTATGAACTTCAATTCTTATTTGTGATATAATACACCCCTTGGCGAAGTAAAGAGTTACCCGGACTTGTGAAGTTGAATCGAGAACTCCTTTTAAATCTTGAAAATTTCAGTTTTTTTTTTATTTTTTTGCTACTGAATCTTCCTTGTTATATTTTCTTGCAAATCTTGATTAGTTTAGAATAATTCTTTAAGTTCTTGAATTTTTGTTTTCAATCTTGCAAATAACATTAGAATAGTTTTCGTTCACTGAATTTTGTCATTTAATTCTTGATAGGATTAGGTAAGTCAATTTCATAAATTTTTGGCAAACATAGTTTAGGAAACCTTGAACTTCCTTTCCTTGAATTTTTAGGACAGCTTTGATAGCTTAGAATCTTAAAATTCAGTTTCCCTGTGGATTCGACCTCGGACTCACCGAGATTAAAACTACACCGCACACCCTTGCACTTGGGGGTTAGTTTAGACGCACTTTCTAATAGCGGTCAAGTTTTTGGCGCCGTTGCCGGGGAATCTAATTTCAGTTTTCAGGTTATTAGAGTTTTAGAGTAGTTTTAGAATTTCTAAAAAAAAAAAAAAAACTTCAAAAATCTGAAAATGTTTCTTGAAAAATTAAACTTCTCTCAAACTTTTTCATTTTGGTTCAGGCACTTGTTTCTTTTTAGAGACGAGTCCCTAGTTTATGAACAATTGGATTCGAGGTGAAGACGGAAGATTGGAGCGTTCTGAAACTTGTGATTCTTCATTTGAATTAGAAGTCTTCTTAGGAGAAATTCCAAATCCTAGACTTCCTATTCCACCTTTAGAGATGGCTAAGGAACAAGCTGTTGCACCTAGGCAATCCATGCGAGACATCTTACAACCAAACAGGCACACAGCTGAGTCGTGTATAGTTTGGCCAGAGAATCAAAGACCTTTTCACTTTAAAAATGGCATGGTGCAATTGTTGCCTTCCTTTTATGGTCTGGATTCTGAAAACCCATATGATCATCTGACCCGATTTAGGAACATTTGTCTTACCATCAATGATCAGGGTTATCCTATAAATCTAGTGTTTCTAAAGCTTTTTCCGTTCTCTTTACAAGATAAGGCTGCTAGATGGTTTGAATTTCTGGCTCCAAATTCCATTCGAACATGGGACGAAATGCAAACCAAGTTCCTTAAGAAATTCTTTCCACCCAATAGAACTGATGCTATACAACATCAAATACTGAACTTTGCTCCACAACATGGTGAAACTTTCTATCAAAGTTGGGAGAGATTTAAAACTCTCCTACACTCTTGCCCTCACCATGGATTTGAAGTTTGGCGTCTAGCTAGCATCTTCTATAGCTCATTAACATCAGACTTAAAACAATTTGTGGAAACAATGTGCAACGGGCATTTTTACGATAAAACGCCCGAAGAAGCCTTTGAATATTTTGAATTCTTGGCTGAGAATGCACAAACCTGGGACATCACTGGAGGAACACGAAACTCTTAAACTTTAAATTCTACTCCAGTTAGAGGTATGCATCAGTTAAGTGAAACAGATGATCTTAAGGCGAAATTAGCAGTACTTACTCGAGAAATAGAGGCGTTGAAAGTTAAAAAGGACCCACAACCCATGAGAGAGCTAGTGGCAAATGTCTATTGTGCTATATGTGAAAATCGCTCTCATGGAATAAATGATTGTCCTAATCTCCCAATGTGTAGAGAGGTTGCCCAAGGCCAATTACCTAGTGAACTTCCCATCCATGCCATCAACCAGTCACACCACCCATATCGTGGACAGAATTTTGGAGGGAATCCGTGTTCGGAAACATATAATCCGGCTGTGAGGAACCACCCAAATTTTAGTTGGAGGAATGAGGGAGCCCAAATGCCAAATCCCTATCACGCACCATCTCCCCCAATACCTCAAGTTCCAGTCACTAACCCAGGATTGCCTCAGAATGCAGGACCATACATTCCTCCAAATAGAAGGTCCATAGAAGAAACGCCTCAATAGTTCATGAATAATCAAGCCACACTCTGGGCTCAGAATAATCGAACTTTGGATGATATCAAGGGACAATTGACTCATTTGACGCAAACTTTGACTGCACAGCCTAAAGGTCAATTCCCTGCTCAACCACGTCCAAATCCAACAGCCCAAGTGAAGAATGTTGAAGGGTCTTCCAATACACCTGTCAACGTTGAGCAGGTACAGAACATCATGACGCTTAGGAGTGGTAAAGTTATAGATAAAACCACTCACCCTAAGATGGTTGAAATTAGGAAAGAGTTGGAACCTAAGCGGATGTCGGAAGATACTAGAAGGGAAGGGAAACAACCAATATTGAGGAATGATGAAGAGTCTAAGATGAAGGATGATGAAGAAGAGAAAGAAGAGAAAGAAAAGGGAAAAGATGGAGAGTCTATAGTCATTCCTAAAGAATATGTTCCGAAACCACCTTTTCCCCAAAGATTTCTGAAGGCTAAGAAAGAAGCTCAGGCAGCTGAATTGCTAGAGGTTTTCAAACAAGTCAAAATCAATATACCTCTGTTAGATGCAATTAAGCAAATCCCAGTATATGCCAGATTCCTAAAAGAACTTTGCACTGTAAAGAGGGGATTGAATGTAAAGGAGAAAGCTTTCCTCACGGAACAAGCCAGTGCCATACTTCAATGTCGCACACCCCCGAAATATAAGGACCCCGGATGCCCGACTATTTCATGTTACATTGGGGAGTTCTTTATCAGCAGAGCACTTCTTGATTTAGGGGCTAGTGTGAATTTACTTCCCTATTCAGTGTATGAGCAATTGGGCCTGGGAGAAATCAAACCTACCCGTGTGACTCTGCAACTTGCAGATAGATCTATCAAAGTCCCACGAGGTATAGTGGAAGATGTATTGGTGCAAGTGGAGAATTTCTACTTTCTTGTGGATTTTATAATCCTTGATACACAACCACTCACCAGTTTATCAGCACCTGATCAGACACCTGTAATTCTTGGACGGCCATTCTTAGCAACTTCCAATGCTTTAATAAACTGTAGGAATGGGTCCATGAAGATGTCGTTTGGCAATATCGAATTTGAGACGAATATTTTTCATGTTGCCAAACAACCACAAGAGGTGTCTATGGTACAGGAAGCGGACTTAGTAGAGACTATAGTCCAAAACTACGTCGATTGTGAATTCTTTGAAGATCCTTTAGAACGAGCTTTGTGCTGTAATAAAGAAAAAGGGGATACCTTGGAGTTATGCGAAATGGGTGATTCAATATATGTTTGGTTAGAAGCATGTCCCTTAATGTCCGTGGGAAATTGGATACCAATGTTTGAAAGTCTAGGGCCATTGCTGAACCACGCTCAATCTTCAAACGTGAAAGCCCCTAGTCCTGATAGAAAACCATTACCCTCTAGTTTGAAATATGCTTTTCTAGGTGAAGGAGAAACATATCCCGTGGTGATTTCTTCTGAATTGACTACTAACCAGGAACGCACCTTAGTAGAACTCTTGAAAACTCATAAGAAGGCATTAGGATGGTCAGTGGCAGATTTAACGGGTATAAGCCCTCTTCTTTGCACACATCACATCTATTTAAAGGAAGGAGCCAGACCAGTACGACAAATGCAACGAAGACTCAATCCGAACATGAAGGAAGTAGTACGTGCTGAAGTTTTAAAGTTGCTTGATGTAGGAATTATTTACCCAATCTCTGACTCTCAGTGGGTAAGTCCTACACAAGTAGTTCCCAAGAAGTCAGGTATTACTGTAGTTCGGAATGAGAAGAACGAGCTAGTCCCAACTAGAGTGCAAACTGGCTGGAGGGTTTGCATTGATTACAGAAAGCTCAATGCGGTAACCAGGAAAGACCACTTTCCTCTTCCATTTTTAGATCAGGTTTTAGAAAGAATAGCTGGGCATGCTTACTATTGTTTCCTAGATGGTTATTCAGGTTATAACCAAATAGAGGTAGCCTTAGAGGATCAGTCCAAGACGACATTCACATGTCCCTTTGGCACCTTCGCTTATAAACGAATGCCGTTTGGTCTGTGCAATGCCCCTGCTACTTTTCAATGCTGCATGATTGGTATATTCAGTGAAATGGTGGAAGAAATTGTCGAAGTATTCATGGACGATTTCTCTGTTTACGGAGATTCATTTGAGCAGTGTTTGAAACACCTTGATCTAGTGCTCACACGGTGTGAAGAGAAGAATTTAGTTCTTAACTGGGAGAAGTGTCATTTTATGGTGACACAAGGGATAGTGCTCGGTCATATAGTATCAAAAGAAGGCATTCAGGTTGACCAAGCTAAGATAGAGTTGATTCAGAAGCTTCCTACTCCTCAAACTGTTAAGGATATAAGGTCATTTTTAGGGCACGCCGGGTTCTATAGAAGGTTCATACAGTCTTTTAGCGAGATTTCAAAACCTTTGTGTCAGCTCTTGACACATGATACTCCATTCGAATGGACCCCCCAGTGTCAAAATGCTTTTGAAAAACTCAAGGGTTATCTAACGTCAGCTCCTATTCTTCAACCTCTAGATTGGTCGCTTCCATTTGAACTTATGTGTGATGCAAGCGACCATGCTATTGGAGCAGTGTTAGGACAAAGAAAAGACAAAAAGGCTCATGTTATTTACTACGCAAGTAAAACTCTAAATGATGCGCAGAAGAATTATACAACAACTGAAAAAGAGTTGTTGGCCGTTGTCTTTGCCCTTGAGAAGTTTCGTTCCTATCTCATTGGCTCAACAGTTATAGTCTTCACTGATCACTCCGCGCTCAAATATCTGTTGACCAAGCAAGAAACTAAACCGAGGTTGATTCGGTGGATCTTACTTCTCCAAGAGTTTAACCTTGAGATAAGAGATAAAAAAGGAGTGAAGAATGTAGTAGCGGATCACTTGTCACGTTTGCCGGTAGAAGCTTACTCCCATGATGAAACGTAAATTAATGATAGCTTCCCGGGTGAACAATTATTTCAAATACAAGCAATCACAGCTTCCAACCCTCCTTGGTATGCTGATATTGCTAATTATTTAGTGACGAAACAAATCCCAAATGAATGGAATTCAAAGGATAAGAAGAAATTCTTACGAAATGTTCGAGTCTTCTTTTGGGATGATCCCTACTTATTTAAGTATTGTCCCGACCAAGTGATCCGAAGATGCGTACCAGAGTGGGAGGTTCCGAGCATACTTGATTTTTGCCATACCCAAGCATGTGGAGGTCATTTTTCCACAAGCAAGACCGCTGCAAAAATTCTCCAGTGTGGTTTTTATTGGCCCACCTTATTCAAGGATGTGCATCATTTCTGCACTTCTTGTGACAGATGCCAACGTCTGGGGAGTTTAACACGTCGAAATATGATGCCCTTATCTCCCATTCTTGTCTTAGAAGTTTTTGATTGTTGGGGCATCGATTTCATGGGTCCATTCCCTATTTCCCGTGGATATGAATACATACTTGTTAGAGTGGATTACATTTCTAAGTGGGTTGAAGCAATTGCCACAAGAACCAATGACCATAAAGTTGTGCTTAAGTTCCTCCATGAGAATATATTCTCACGCTTTGGAATGCCTAGAGCCATTATAAGTGATGGAGGAAAGCATTTCTGCAACCGGCCTGTGGGAGTTCTTTTATCAAAATATGGGGTAACCCATAAAGTTAGTATTGCGTATCACCCACAGACTAGTGGCCAAGCCGAGCTTGCCAACAGAGAAATCAAGCGAATCTTGGAAAAAACGGTTAATCCTAATTGTAAGGATTGGTCACTACGGTTGACAGATTCTCTGTGGGCATACCGTACAGCATACAAAACTACTTTGGGAATGTCATCTTATCGATTGGTCTATAGTAAGCCATGTCATTTACCTGTGGAACTAGAGCATAAAGCTTATTGGGCAATCAAACGGTTCAATTGTGACATTGATGAAGCAGGGATGCATCGTAAATTACAAATGGCTGAAATGGATGAGTTAAGAAATGATGCATATGAAAATGCATTAATTTCAAAAGAAAAGATGAAGAAAGTACACGACCAACACATTGCGAGACGAGCATTTCATGAGGGACAAAAGGTACTTCTTTATCACTCCCGACTCCATCTATTTCCGGGTAAATTACAATCCAAATGGTCTGGGCCATTCATCGTAAAACAAGTTTATGACCATGGGGCAATTGAAATTGAAAACCCAGCAAACGGGCATCAATTTAAGGTAAATGGACACTGGTTGAAGCCATATTTGGAGCAAGTTGTGGGATTAATTGAAATGTGGGATCTTTTGGATTCCCCGTCTTCCGAAGAGTTCACAATCAAATGGTTGTTGTACATTAAGTAGGAAAGTTTTCAAATTTCATTAGAAAGTAGGTGAGTGATTTAGGTCTTGTTCTTGTTAAAAATAAAAATAAAAAAAATTAAAATAAAATAAAACCCCTACTGGTCGACCGGCGGTCGACCGCTCCACACCAGTAAGTGGGATTTTTAAACCCCCAAACGGGTTGTTCTTCCCTGTTTTGTCTCCTCTCGCCGAGCTCTCTTCTTCTCTCATCCATATTTCTCTCCAAAACCCTCTTCTCCCACCAATTCTTACTCCAATTCCTCACCAAATACAAGAATTTTTGGCTTCGTCTTGCCCCTTCGTACAACCCGTTCCAGATTTCAAGGGGCGCTTCTTCGTGCGATCCACTCAAGCTGTTAAGGGTTCCATTCCGGGGTTCAACGGGTGACAAAGAATCTTCGATTTCTTGCAAATCTTGCGTTGAATCTACTTTTTCTGCACTTATTTGTTGAGTTGGTAAGTTTTCTTGGTGTTTTTGTGCCGATTTCTTCATTGTTGGCCACACCCATCCACACACTCTCTCTATATCTCTCACAAGCGTGTATATCTATACACCATGGGCAATTTCTGAATTTTCTATTCCAATGTGGGTTTTCTTGCTGAATCGTTATGTTTTATTGCACATATTTGGGCCACTGTGTTTGGGTGGATTGTATTTGGAACTTGTTGTTCAATTGTTAGCCCTTTCATACCAACATGTCATCAATGTCATTACTATACATATTTTCAATCCTTACAGAAATTGACTTTATGTATTGCAATCGTTCCTAATTGGATCCTCATTTTGCTCTGTTTTTGATTCTTTCTATTCACTTAGTAATGGGTCCAAGAAAGAAACCGGCCAACCGAAACCCACCCACCCAACCTTGGGATAGGTATCGATTCTGCACTCAGGAAGCTAGTCTAGAGTACGACCGATTTTGGGTCAATCGAACCATTGTGCTGGAATGAAAATGGGACCTTGAATTGTTTAAAAGCAATGCTTTTGGATGGTTCCAAAACTTCAAAAATAGGCAATGGCTGCGATTTGCGGCATTTCAACCCAATTGTGCCCTGGACCTAGTTCGGGAATTTTGTTCCAATATCATTCCACCTATACAAGGGGAAGAGCGGGGTGAGGAGATCTTTAGTTATGTTAGGGGTCAGCAGATTGTGATTACACCAGACTCTTTCGCTGAACTATTTGGGTTGCCACGACCACGATTCCCATCTTACCCTTACCTACCTGTAGCTAACCCAGGTATGCGCAGAGTGGGCGCTGCCATTTTAAAGGAAGGCTTGGCATGGCCTACCATTGGTCCCATGGGGATTGTGGACATTAATGACAAATATTGGCCGCTCCATGTTTTTAGCTGCTACAATATTTTTCCATTGAACTGGACCATAGAGTGTAGTGACAAACGCGCCCTTATTCGTTACGCCATCAGAACCAATGCCTCCATTGACTTACCTAGTTTATTATGGACTGAATTGGATGAATTCATTGATCACCCGCGGGGGCAACAAAGTATCCCTTTTAGAGGAATGTTAACTATGATGTTTGAGCGACAAGGGGTAGACATACCTAATACTGTGCATCGTGGTGAACCCCACGGTCCAATCAGTTACATTGCCTTTTGTCGAGCTAGACCTCAGGGACCCACTAGGAAAAAAAGAAATGCAGGTCCATCTCATGAAGCAGGGGGATCTTCTTGCCATGGCACTGAGGATAATGAGGATGCAGAGGTTGTCACTAACCAACAACTAATGGAGATGATGATCTCTCAAAATGCAACGTTGCAACAACTCAGTGAGCGGGTCTCCAACCTGGAAGTCACTACAGCTGACAACTCTCACCTGCTGCGCCGCCTCTATGACGCGTACTTTGGCTCGAGTTCTGCATAGCCTCCAGAGTGATGGGATGATCTTTGGGAGTCTTTTTGGTTTTTCACAGTGAATTTATCTTTGCAATGGATTCTCTGTACTTTGTTTGTACTTTGGCATTGTGATGGTGGTTTTCTTTTGTCATTACTGACTATTTTGGATCACTTTGTTTACTTGGATTGTTCTCGTTTTCTTTAGTTTTCATTTTTAGTCAGTATTTAGTTTTTCTTTTCTTTCTCTTTTCCTTTTATACCTGCATGAATCAATAGCTAGTTCTTTTGTTACTAGTCCAGGTTCAATATCATGGCTGCTCTTGGTGCTAGTGCTGATTATGAGTGGGGTGGCATGTTTTCCAATACCTCATTCTTTTATGAGACTGCTGATGATGGAGATGAGTATTCTGCAGCGATTGCGCTAGATGCATGGCCGTCTGAATCATTTCAGAACGGTCCTCCATATCTACCGCTGCTTTATCGTATGCCTCATGAGTTTTTCAGGCGTGGCAGACCACTTAATGATAATGCACCGATGGACATCATGGACACGGCTCAGTGGGATGACTTACCTACTGTTGATTCAGATGATGAGAAGCTACATTTTCTCCCTACTTTTGCTAGCTATGTTACATTTCATTTTAATTTGGCTTATTGTCTTCATGAGGTAGTATCTATTTACTCTCATAACTGCCTCACGTGGATATTGGGAAACACATTGGGGACAATGTATCTTTTTAGTTGGGGGGTAGGCCCATGGGCAAGAGCATGATTATTATTAAAAAAAAAAAAACTAGTTTAAGGATGGGAGTAGTCATGAAAACAATGATTGTTTTGATTTTAGTGGGATGAGGTATTTAAAGTGCGAAATTGAGTATAAAATTTTCAAATGTATAATAGACTTCTTTACTTGAGATCAATGCAATGACAGTGTGTTAGGGAGGAGAGTTCAGGAGACATAGTCAATCATGTATGCCAAGACATAAGTGGAGACTTAAGAACCCCTCTTTTGTGAGATTTGAGCCTTAACACCATTGTTTTTAAGAAGATTGAACATCCAATCAACATTATAGTTTCTTTCATCTCACTTTCTTTTATAGCTTCATTACATATTTTTGCTTTGGTATTGCATGCAACAAGTTACTGCTTTTAATTGCATGGATGGATCATGAGTTCTGAAAAATGTTAATAACCTATAGAATGATGTTAGGCCATCTTTGTGTTATTTGAAAGCCTATATCCTTTCCTTTCAAAATTATTTTCTTTGGAGCCAACTTGAAGCCTTTAGAAAAAAATTATTATGAAATTTTATTGGACCCACAATTTTGACCCTTTTAACCGTAGAGATGTAGGAGCCAACCCTTACATGCCATTGGATGTTGGACAGTGTGTGGAGATGTTAAAAAGGGGAAGATTGGGGGTAGAAAAAAATACATAGACAAGTAGAGACATAGTTATATGAGAAATTCAATTCTTTGGTCCCTGTAAAAAAAAAAAAAAAAAAAAAAAAAAAAAAAAAAAAAAAAAAAAACCTTCAAGATTGGTATTTAAGGAGTGGTATGAGGAAAGTTGGGGGGAAGAGGAGTGTCCATACTAAGCACTCTAATCCTATGGCATGTACTTTGAAATTCCATATCCTTTGTTTATTAGCCAATACCCTCAGGCCCCGTTACAACCTAGTAAAGACCTGACTGACTTTAGGTGAAAGACATTTGTAAGAATATTGATCCATTGCTTGTGAAAGATTGTGGTTTGCTTGTATTTGTAGCAATATGTACATCCATGAAGCTATACATCACTCTATGATTTATTTGTTTATGCCCTTCCTTGATTAAGGTTCAATGCGATTATTTGATATTGCACTCTTGCATGAACCATGAGCGTAACCTTCATCGAGTGAATTTTGTTGTGAGTGAACACCTTGGGAGATTTGGAGTCAAAGCTACCGTTCTTGGGCATATACGATAGGCATGTTGATTGAACAATACGAACTAGCATCTTGGACATTGAATGATCAACATAGTAGGAGAGTCTCATTACATTAGGGGAATTTATGCAAGATTTTGAACTTAAAACACTTATTTCACATAAAAGAAAAGCATGATTGTTGAATTGATTGTTTACTATCCCTTAAATTAGTTTAGGAATCTTGTGGGTAGATTCACTGCAAACCCTCACGAGACTTCACTCGTCCACTAGGGGAAACCTAGGGGTTTAAAAGGCTTGTTGCACGTTGATTACACTCGAAAAGTGTAATTACAAACGACACTTTTGCACACTCATTTACATGTTTTACTACGTTTTCCTCATGATTTATCACTATTTTATCACTTACGTAAGCCATTTTGTCAATTGCAGGGAAAATGGTGAATTCAACGAAGAAGACAGTGATTTTGACAGCTCCAAGGAGGAAGGAAACAAAGGAGAACAAAGCGTGTCAACAATGGTTCAAGCTTCCCCAAGAGTTGGCTTAGATGGAGGAGCAAACATTGAAGAAACCTATACACTGTGGTCCGGACCCTCTCTTTGATGGTCCCGACCACAGAAAGTTGAAGCCCAGCCAAAGAAGAAAAGTTCAAGCCCAGCCAAAGAAGAAAACTATACACTGTGGTCCGGACCCCCTCCTTGATGGTCCCGACCACAGAAAGCTGGAGCTGTTGAAGAGGATTTCATATACACTGTGGTCCGGACCCCCTATGGGATGGTCCGGACCCCCATGTGCAGGAAAACATTGATCCGTTCTTTACACATTAGGGTTTTTGGGTTTGCTTATAAATACCCCACTTTGCAGCCGATTAGGGAGAGACAGAATACTTCTTCTTCTGCTTCTTTAGGGTTTTGTTTTAGATTATTTTTCATTATTTTTTTGAGAGTTGGGAGATTGGTTATTGAATGTTCGTGAATGTTTCTACAAGTTTTTGAAGTGTTAAAGACGTTCGTCTCAGCTATTGCAATTCAGGTTTTAATTTTGAAGTTTGTTTTTACGTAAGTTAATATTTCGTTTCCAATCTACATTCGTGTTTAAACATTGTTTGATTAATTTTATATTCAATAAGATTGTTTTAGTCGCTTTCTTAAATCTTTAAAGCATGTTCGTGTTGAATGTTTACGTTTCAATTAATGCTTTTGTTTCGTTTAAAATCATGCTAGAGTAGAAACCCTAGTTCTTGATTCACTGAATCAATGAAGGGTGATTCGTTATAAGTTGAAGGATGAACGTAGATCCTTCGCATGGGTTTTGAAAACCTATGTGAAGTGATCTACAATTTTCAAATCTGATTTGTTTGTTTAGAAAACTTTTTAACTCGAATGTTTTTATCATAAAATATTTCCAGTTTTATTTTCCATAATGAAACGTGAGTTTAAAACTGTGTATCGAGAAATTTTAGAATCTATTCACTCCTAAATCAGATTTGAACTCGAATGTTTTTGTCATAAAATATTTCCAGTTTTATTTTTCATAATGAAACGTGAGTTTAAAACTGTGTATCGAGAAATTTTGGAATGTATTGAAAATCTTTCCCAATCTATAGATCCTTTGACGTGAACTATAGATTGTATTTTAAATCATCCCTTGGCAAAATAACGAATTACCTGGAATTGTGAAAGTTGAATCAAGAACTCTTTTAAATATTATTGTCTTAAGTTAAATCACTTTTGCTTGAATTGATTGCATTGCAAGTTCTAAATTAGAATAGCTTTTAATTTGAAAATATTCAATTCTCTTTACATTTAAGTTCAGTAACTTTAAATTGCTAAGTTATTTCAAAGTAGTTTGCATTCTAGTTTAAATATCCCTTTAATTAGTTTGTATCTTGTTTAATCCTTCAATTTGCAATTCTCTTAAATCCAATTTAATTCAATTGAAATCTCAATTCACATTTAAACTTAAAATTCATATTTGAACTTAGAAACTGAAACTTATAGGCTCCCTGTGGATTCGACCTCGGACTCACCGAGATTAAAACTATACCGCACACCCTTGCACTTGGGGGTTAATTAGCACTGTACTATTCATAAGCGGTCAAGTTTTTGGCGCCGTTGCCGGGGATGCCAATTTTAGTTTTTAGGTTCTTAGAATCTTTAGGATAGAATTTGAATATTATTATTATTATTTTTTTTTGAAAAAAAAAATTTGGAAGTTTAACTCTCCTAGATAATTTTCCTTAAGTTTCATAGACTTGCTCTGTGGTCCAGACGCCTAAGTCTTTGGTTTGGACCATAACTCTTTCATTAGGGAGAGCCTCTTAGCTTATGAACAGTTGGATTAGAGGGGAAGACGGTAGATTGTTACGCCCTGAATCATTAGCTGTTCCTTTAGAATTAGAGTCCTCTTTAGGAGAAACTCAAACTCCTAGAATTCCTACTCCACCATTAGAAATGGCTGCTGAAGATCAAGCTATCGCAGCAAGACAATCCTTGAGAGATATCTTGTAGCAGAATAGGCATACTCCTGAATCCTGCATAGTTTGGCCTGTAAACCAAACTTTTCACTTTAAACCAGGGATGATCCAATTGTTACCTACTTTCCATGGGATGGATTCTGAGAATCCATATGACCACTTAACTCGCTTTAGGAACATTTGTGTCACTATAAAGGATCAAGGATGCCAAATAGAGCTCGTATTTCTTAAGCTATTCCCATTTTCATTGCAAGATAAGGCTGCTAGATGGTTTGAATTCCTACCATCTAATTCCATTCGCACCTGGGATGAAATGCAAGCCAAATTCTTAAAGAAAATTTTCCCACCTAATAGAACTGATGCAATTCAGCATCAGATTCTGAACTTCGCTCCACAACATGGTGAGACATTCTACCAAAGTTGGGAGA
This sequence comes from Vitellaria paradoxa, assembly GCA_019916065.1. Classification (NCBI taxonomy): domain Eukaryota; kingdom Viridiplantae; phylum Streptophyta; class Magnoliopsida; order Ericales; family Sapotaceae; genus Vitellaria; species Vitellaria paradoxa. The sequence continues at coordinate 24,139,672 of CM034244.1, forward strand.
GGTTTAAAACTCTCTTACATTCCTGTCCTCACCATGGATTTGAAGTCTGGCGTCTTGCTAGCATCTTCTACGGAGCCCTGACACCACAATTGAAACAATTTGTGGAAACAATGTGCAATGGGCAGTTTTACGATAAAACCCCTGAAGAAGCTTATGAATATTTTGAATTCTTAGCTGAAAATGCACAAACTTGGGATACCACAGGGACCTCAGAATACTCAGAATACTAGTGGCACTCCTATTCGAGGTTGCATCACTTAAGTGAAACCGATGATCTTAAGGCAAAACTAGCAACCCTGACCCGAGAAATAGAGACCCTTAAGATTAAAAAGGACACACCTATAGTTAAAGAATCCGTAGCAAATGTCTATTGCGTAGCTTGTGATAGCCAATCTCATAGAACGGATGATTGTCCTAGTATGCCCATGTGTAGAGAAGTCGTGCAAAATCAGCTATCTAGTGAACTTCCTATCCATGCAATAAACCAATACCGACCTCCATATCGTGGACAGAATTTGGGAGGAAATCCCTATTCTGAAACATATAATCCAGGTGTGAGGAACCATCCAAATTTTAGTTGGAGAAATGATGGAGCAGCTCAAATGCCACAATCTTATCATCCTCCACCTCCTCCAAATCCTCAAGTTTCAGTCACTAATCCAGGATTGCCTCAGAATGTGGGACCTTCTCATACTCCATATATTCCCCCAAATAAGAGGTCCACAGAAGAAACACTTCAACAATTCATGAACACACAATCCACACTTTGGGCTCAAAATAATAGAACTTTGGACGACATTAGGGGGCAGTTGACTCTTTTAACTCAAACGTTGACTACACAACCTAAAGGTCAGTTCCCTGCTCAACCACGTCCAAATCCAATTGCCCAAGTGAAAAATGTTGAAGGGTCTTCCAATATGCCTGGCAATATTGAGCAGGTACAAAACATCACGACGCTTAGGAGTGGTAAAACTATAGATAAAACCATTCACCCTAAGATGGTTGAGGTTAGGGAAGAGTTAGAACCTAAGCGGATGTCGAAAGATAATAGGAGGGAAGGAAAACAACCCATAGGCATGGAAGAAGAAAAATCTAAGAGGGAAGAGGAATCTAAGAAAGAGAAGAGTGAGGAAGAAAAAGGGGAGAACCAAAAGGAAAAAGAATCTATCTTAGTGCCTAGGGAGTATATCCCTAAAGCACCATTTCCCCAAAGGTTCTTGAAAGCTAAGAGAGAAGCTCAAGCAGCTGAATTGCTAGAGGTTTTTAAACAAGTAAAAATCAATATACCTCTTTTAGATGCAATTAAACAAATCCCAGTGTATGCAAAATTCTTGAAAGAGCTATGCACTGTGAAGAGGGGACTGAATGTTAAGGAAAAAGCTTTCCTAACAGAACAAGCAAGTGCTATTCTTCAATGTCGCACACCCCCGAAATATAAGGACCCTGGGTGTCCTACTATCTCTTGTTATATAGGGGAATTCTTTGTTAGTCGAGCACTTCTTGATTTAGGAGCTAGTGTGAACTTACTTCCCTATTCAGTGTACGAGCAACTAGGATTAGGAGAGATTAAACCTACCTGTGTGACTCTGCAACTTGCAGATAGATCTATAAAAGTCCCACGAGGTATAGTTGAAGATGTACTGGTGCAAGTGGAAAATTTTTATTTTCCGGTGGATTTTATAATCCTTGATACACAACCACTAACCAGTTTGTCAGCACCTGATCAGACACCTGTGATTCTTGGACGTCCATTTTTAGCAACGTCAAATGCTTTGATTAATTGTAGGAATGGATCCATGAAGATGTCCTTTGGTAACATAGAGTTTGAAACAAATATCTTTCATGTTACCAAACAACCAAAAGAGGTGGCTGAAATACAAGAGGTAGACGTAGTCGAAACCATCGTTCAGAATTACGTTGATAGGGAATTCATAGAAGACCCTTTAGAAAGAATACTATGCAGTGATATAGAAAAAGGGGATTTTATGATACCTAGTGAACTCAGCAACATGCTATATGAATGGTTAGACGTTTGCCCATTAATGTCAATAGGTAATTGGAAACCGATGTTTGAAAATCTAGGGCCACTATTGAACAAAGCTCAATCTTCGAATGTGAAAGCCCCAAGTCTCGATAGGAAACCATTGCCTTCTAACTTGAAGTATGCTTTTCTAGGTGAAGGAGAAACATACCCTGTAGTAATATCTTCTGAATTGACTACTGACCAAGAACATACCTTGATAGAGCTGTTAAAGACCCATAAGAAAGCATTAGGGTGGTCAGTGGCAGATTTAACAGGTATAAGTCCACTCCTTTGCACACATTACATTTATTTAGAAGAGGGTGCCAAGCCGGTACGACAAATGCAAAGAAGGCTCAATCCAAATATGAAAGAGGTAGTACGGGCTGAGGTACTAAAGTTGCTTGATGTAGGGATAATTTACCCAATTTCTGATTCCCAATGGGTAAGTCCTACGCAAGTGGTACCTAAGAAGTCAGGTATTACCGTAGTTCGGAATGAAAATAATGAGCTAGTCCCAACGAGAGTACAAACTGGCTGGCGAGTATGCATTGATTATAGGAAACTCAATGCAAGTACTAGAAAAGACCACTTTCCTCTTCCATTCTTAGATCAAGTTTTAGAAAGAGTGGCTGGGCGTGCTTATTACTGCTTTTTAGATGGCTATTCGGGCTATAACCAAATAGAGGTAGCTTTAGAGGATCAATCCAAAACTACATTCACCTGTCCCTTTGGCACCTTTGCATACAAACGAATGCCGTTTGGCCTATGTAACGCCCCTGCCACTTTTCAGCGTTGCATGATTAGCATATTTAGTGAGATGGTAGAAGAGATCGTCGAAGTATTTATGGACGATTTCTCTGTCTATGGTGACTCATTCGAGCAATGCTTGCAACACCTTGATCTAGTATTGACTCGATGTGAGGAAAAGAACCTTGTCCTTAACTGGGAAAAGTGTCATTTTATGGTGACACAAGGCATCGTTCTAGGGCACATAGTTTCAAAAGAAGGTATTCAGGTAGATCAGGCGAAAGTAGAGCTGATTCAAAAGCTTCCCAAACCCCAATCAGTAAAGGATATTAGATCTTTCTTGGGACATGCTGGATTCTATCGAAGGTTCATTCAATCATTTAGTGAAATTTCCAGACCTTTGTGTAAATTACTAACACAAGATACACCCTTTGAATGGACTGATCAATGCCAGCAAGCTTTTGAAAAACTCAAGGGATGTCTAACTACAGCTCCTATTTTACAAACTCCTGATTGGTCACTGCCATTCGAATTGATGTGCGATGCTAGTGACCATGCTATTGGAGCTGTACTAGGACAGAGAAGAGATAAAAAAGCACATGTTATTTATTATGCTAGTAAGACCCTTAATGACACTCAAAAGAACTACACAACAACTGAAAAAGAATTACTAGCAGTTGTCTTTGCCCTTGAGAAATTCCGATCTTATCTCATTGGTTCAACAGTTATCATCTTCACTGACCATTCTGCACTTAAGTACCTGTTGACCAAGAAAGAGGCCAAACCACGATTACTCCGATGGATATTGCTACTGCAAGAGTTTGACCTCGAAATAAGAGATAAGAAGGGTGTAGAGAACGTGGTGGCGGATCATTTGTCACGTTTACCGGTTGAAGTCTATCCTAAAGATGATACTCAAATCAATGATAGCTTCCCTGATGAACAGCTATTTCATGTGCAAGCAATAACAGCCTCTACCCCTCCTTGGTATGCTGATATTGCTAACTACTTAGTGACAAGACAAATCCCGGATGAATGGACTTCTAAAGATAGGAAGAAATTCCTTAGGAATGTGAGAGTTTTCTTTTGGGATGATCCGTATTTATTTAAATACTGCCCTGACCAAGTTATCCGTAGGTGTATTCCTGACTGGGAAGTCCAAGGAATAATTGAGTTCTGCCATTCTCAAGCGTGTGGTGGCCATTTTTCCACGAACAAAACAGCTGCAAAGATATTACAATGTGGATTCTATTGGCCTACGTTATTTAAGGATGTTCATCAATTCTGTACTACCTGTGACAGATGTCAACGGTTAGGTAGCTTGACTCGTAGGAACATGATGCCTCTATCCCCTATTATTGTTTTGGAAATATTTGATTGTTGGGGAATAGACTTCATGGGTCCTTTTCCAAGCTCCTTTGGGTATGAATTCATATTAGTAGGAGTTGATTACGTTTCTAAATGGGTAGAAGCAGTAGCTGCTAAGACAAACGACCATAAAGTAGTTCTTAAATTCCTCCATGAAAACATATTTTCACGCTTCGGGGTACCTCGAGCGATAATTAGTGATGGGGGGAAACATTTCTGTAACCGACCTGTAGGCACTCTATTTCTTAAATATGGGGTGGCACATAAAGTAGGAACTCCATATCACCCCCAGACAAGTGGCCAGGTAGAGCTTGCAAACAGGGAAATTAAGACGATCCTAGAAAAGACGGTTAATCCTAACCGCAAGGATTGGTCACTACGATTGACAGATTCCCTATGGGCATATCGCACTGCATATAAAACTACCTTAGGAATGTCTCCCTACAGGTTAGTTTACGGTAAACCATGCCATTTGCCCGTTGAATTAGAACATAAAGCTTATTGGGCAATTAAGAACTTCAACTTTAATCTTGATGAGGCGGGGTTACACCGTAAACTACAAATTGCAGAAATGGAAGAGTTACGGAATGACGCTTATGAGAATGCCTTACTATCTAAAGAGAGGATAAAGAAAATACATGATCGGCATATTGCTCGACGATCATTTCATGAAGGCCAAAAAGTATTACTTTATCGCTCACAACTTCATCTATTCCCAGGGAAACTACAATCTAGGTGGTCAGGTCCTTTCATAGTAACGCATGTTTCAGATCATGGAGCCATTGAGATTGAAAATCCAAAGAATAAACATCGATTTAAGGTGAATGGGCATAGGTTGAAACCATACTTACAAAACTTTGCGGCTTGCATTGAAACATGGGATCTTTTAGATCCCCCTCCTTATGAATAGTCCGCATTTAAGTATTTGTAGTATATATTAGTAGATCTAGGTTAGCTTGCCGTTTATTTATTTTAGTTTTTTTTTTTAGTTAGTATTATTAGGAAAATTGAGAGAATTAGAGCAACAAGCAAGAATTAGAGCCGTTTCTGTGGTCCGGACCCCCTGAGGGACGGTCCGGACCCTGCGGGTGTCTTTAAAGCAAATCGGTTCCCTTTTCAGCTCAATTCGGCAGCCCTCTCTTCAATTCTCTTCTCAAATTATCTCTCTCCCTAGCACAAAACACTTTAACTACATCCTATTCATGCGAGATTATTCAAGAACAAGTGAATCCGAGTCCTATTTCAGCTGAAATCAACTATTTTCTGCACTTTCACATCATCTATAAGGTATGTCTTCTCCATTCTTCAAGCCCTAGTTCGGTTCTTCCATAGTTGTTCCACCCAAGCTTCAAAGCTTCATGGGTTATGTTCTCTATCACCAAAACACTCACTTTAGACATTAATCTTCAAGGGTAGTGTTAATTTGATTGAATTTACAAGTTTGCATCTCTTACAAACTTTCTTTACCGTGGGTATACCTTGAATTTATAGAAGAAATTTTTGGTGAATTAGCTCTGTATATTGAGTTTACTCTATTGAATTGTCATTAGATTGGGGCCACCACATTTAGGTGGACATAGGATTGATTAGAATGATTCATTATTTCTCCTTGTTGGGTTGTAGTTCCCATGCCCCCACGGACTAAGCATGCTGCCAATCGACGACTTGAGCCTGTCTTTGATAGAAATCGATTTTGGAGGGCAGAAGCTGAACTTAGTTACGATGACAATTGGGTAAACAAACCAGTAGTGGTTGAACGGTATTGGAGTATTGAACATTTTAGAAGTGAAGACTTTCTATTAGAACAAAACTTTGAGGGGCGACAATGGCTCGGTATAGCTAAGTTCAATGCCTACTGTGTGGTTGACTTGGTTCGAGAATTCTTTGCTAATTTCAAAGAAGGATCCATTAGTAAGAGACGAGGAAGAGAACGTCTGGTCAGTTGGGTTAGGGGAGTTGAAATCATTCTTACACCGGATGATTTAGCCCAAGTTTTTCAATTACCCCGGGTTCAAAGGCCCGAATTTTCTTATCCAGATGAAGGGACACCACCTTTCCTGAATTTAGTGTCAGAAATCGTCTCAGAAGGACAAGAATGGGAGGCAGAATATAGAAAGCCAGCCTCAATACTTACTGATAAATACTGGGCTCTGCACATGTTTTCTTGCACCAATTTACTTCCTCAAAATCGAAATTCAGACTGCACACCTCTTAGGGCCAGATTGATCTATGCAATTGGTACCGGAATGACTATTGATTTACCCTCCTACCTATGGAATCATATTGCTTATGTTTGCGAGCAACCTAACTCGTTGACAGCTTTGCCCTTTGGAGGTGCCCTCACAGAGATCTTTAGGAGGAAGGGGGCCCAGGTTACGGATGATATGCCTATGGCCTTGGGATTGCAACCATTTACCATAACTTCTTATTCCAAATCCCGTGGCAACATGGCTACTAAAAAGAGGAAAGCCACAACGGTTCATGAACATACGTCAGCACCTATATTGGAGGAAACCGAGGAGGGCCAGGAAGTCACCAATACTGAGTTGGCTGATCGGCTTGATGTTTTAGAAGGACGTATGGATCGTATAGAAAAGAATCAGGAGGAGGACCATCAGCTGCTCCTACGCATCCAGCAGTCACAGCATACCCAAGAACATTTGCTGCAGAGTGTCCTGGATCACCTTCGTGACTCTTTTCCACCTCCACATTGAGGAGATCTTGTTATCCTTTGGATTCTGAGAGTTTAGGATTTTGTTCACTCATTGTATAAATTGATATTCCTAAAACTCTTATTGTGTTTCTGGGATGTCAACAATGGATAATTATGTTACTTTTAATGCTCTAGTGATGTATTGTGACTTATTTGAATTATGTTGATTTCCTTGTGTTTGGATGGACTATTATTCTGTTTTTAAATTTCTTTTTATGTCCTTTTCTTTAAGCACAGGTTCATCATGAAAGATCATAATAAAGATGTTAAGAACAAAGTATCTACTACTAACTTATCAGGAAAGAAACGTAAGTGGGAGGAGTTACAATTTATATACAGTGAGGAGAGTGAGTCGGATTATTCTGAAGATAATTGGGAGCCCTGGGCAGATGAATGTTCTATTGAGGGTAATCCTTTACCACTACCACTGATATTCCCTCCTATTGTTCACTTTAACCCTGAACAACCTCTTGAGGGAGAATGGTGGGATGAGATAGATCTTCAGTTTCTTTTAGATATGGAGTGGACAGAAATCACTATCTCTATTGATTGGCTTGATGCACCCACTTATGACACGGACACTGATAGTTATTCTGAGTCTGATATGGGTTTCACTAATACATCACTATTGGGGTTTGTTGAGAGTGAGAGTACTAACGAGGAGAGTGGTACTACGAGAGCTGATAATTTTAATGACTTGGAAGACGATGATTTTGGTATTTCTTTCCAGTCATTATTTGAATTCCGTCACGCTTTAGCTACATTCAACGAGAACTTAAGGTACGCGTCTTTTTCTCTCTTTTATTACTTTTTCCTTCTGTTATTGTTTTTCTCTTATTTTTCGCTGCTAGTTAATTTCTTTATCTCTTGTTAAACACTTGCATTTACATACTATCTTACTTCTATGTGCTTACCCGGCGGATGCATGTTCAGTCTTAGTTGTTTTAGAACTATGATTGGGTCTCATCCTGCTCAAATTGCACACTACGTCCTCACATATACTTCACAGTTTTTACATTGAGGACAATGTGACATTTAAGTTGGGGGGTGGGGTTCGCATGATGAGAAAAATCATAGGAATTTATGGCTTTCCTGAATTTCCATGATTAGACTGTATATGTGTTCCTTTAACTAGTTTCATGTTAGTATTAGTCATAAAAACAATGAATGATTTGGTTTCAATCTTGAATAAGGCACTTTATTCAAATTGAGTGTGAAATTTCTTAATGCTTTGAAAACTTGCCATTTGAGACCATGAAATGAAAATGTGTTAAGGATTTGAGTTCATGAAATTTAGTCATTCAAGTATGCCAAGATATAGGTGGAGACTTAAAACCCCATACTTTTGTGAGCTTTAGAGCCTACTCTTTTATTCTCGAGGGTTTTATACTTAAATTCTTTATGACTTCTTTCATCTCACTTTTCTTGAATAGCTTCATTACATTACTTTGTTTTGGTATTAAATGCACAAGATGCTATTTTTGATTTACATGTATGGGTCAATGCCTCTAAAAAAGTGTTATTTACCTAGAGAATGATGTTAGGCCATCTTTCTTACATCTGAAAGCCTATGACTTTTCTTTTATTACATTACCCTTGGAGCCACTTTGAAGCCTTTGAAAAAAAATATATATATATGAAATTTCTTGTTTTAGCCACATTGATGACCTTTTAGCCTTAGATATATAAGTGAGCCAACCCTTGCATGTCATGGGATGCTGGTGCATGAATTGTAACAAGGTGTACAAGGGAGGAGCTTGTAATTGGAAAATGTGGATTGCAAAAAAAAAAAAAAAAAAAAAAGAAAAGAAATAAATATATATATAGAATAAAGTTTCAATGTTTGGCATTCAAGGAGCCGAAAGGAGAAAAGTTGGGGGGTATGTTACTGCACTATCATTTTTATCCTTAGACATGCACTTGGATGCCCCTATCTTTTGTTTGTCTAACCTATACCCCATGGCCAAGCTACAACCTAGTAAAGACCTAATGGACTTTAGGTGAAAGGCACTTATAAGAGCATTGATCTATTTTATGTGGTTGATAGTAGTTTTCTTGTTTATGCATTAATACATTCCATTCATGAGGCTAAGTAACACTCTACACCTTAATTCTTTCAGTCACTTCTTCATTTGGGTTCATTGCACTTATTTGATATTGCATTCTTGCATGAACCTTGAGAGTAACCCTTCTCGAGTGATTTCATTTGTGAGTGGACAACTTGGTGAGATTTGAAGTCAAGGCCGCAATCTTTTCATTTACTTGATAGCTATTTTGAATGAATGACATGAATTGATACATTTGAATTAAAATGGTTGAGAATTAGGTGAGTTTAACTTGCATTGGGAGGTTTTATGCAATTTTTGAGTTTTGTAACTAATTCTCCATTGAGGATGAACCAGGATTTGTTTGAAAGACAACTACTATTCATGGAACTAGTTTATAGAATTTTGTAGGTAGATTCACTGCAAACCTTCATGAGACCTTACTCGTCCACTAGGGGGAACCTAGGGGTTTAAAGGGCTTGCTACACGTAGCTAAGTGTAGCCGTGTTTCCAACGAAAAGAGAATATTTGCTTTACATTCCAATAAACTGCATTGCTAGGGACTAGCAAGACTCAAGTTGGGGGGTGTGATTACACTCGAAAAGTGTAATTACAAACGACACTTTTGCACACTCATTTACATGTTTTACTACGTTTTCCTCATGATTTATCACTATTTTATCACTTACGTAAGCCATTTTGTCAATTAGCAGGGAAAATGGTGAATTCAACGAAGAAGACAGTGATTTTGACAACTCCAAGGAGGAAGGAAACAAAGGAGAACAAAGCGTGTCAACAATGGTTCAAGCTTCCCCAAGAGTTGGCTTAGATGGAGGAGCAAACATTGAAGAAACCTATACACTGTGGTCCGGACCCTCTCTTTGATGGTCCCGACCACAGAAAGTTGAAGCCCAGCCAAAGAAGAAAACTATACACTGTGGTCCGGACCCCCTCCTTGATGGTCCCGACCACAGAAAGCTGGAGCTGTTGAAGAGGATTTCATATACACTGTGGTCCGGACCCCCTATGGGATGGTCCGGACCCCCATGTGCGGGAAAACATTGATCCGTTCTTTACACATTAGGGTTTTTGGGTTTGCTTATAAATACCCCACTTTGCAGCCGATTAGGAAGAGAGAGAATACTTCTTCTTCTGCTTCTTTAGGGTTTTGTTTTAGATTATTTTTCATTATTTTTTTGAGAGTTGGGAGATTGGTTATTGAATGTTCGTGAATGTTTCTACAAGTTTTTGAAGTGTTAAAGACGTTCGTCTCAGCTATTGCAATTCAGGTTTTAATTTTGAAGTTTGTTTTTACGTAAGTTAATATTTCGTTTCCAATCTACATTCGTGTTTAAACATTGTTTGATTAATTTTATATTCAATAAGATTGTTTTAGTCGCTTTCTTAAATCTTTAAAGCATGTTCGTGTTGAATGTTTACGTTTCAATTAATGCTTTTGTTTCGTTTAAAATCATGCTAGAGTAGAAACCCTAGTTCTTGATTCACTGAATCAATGAAGGGTGATTCGTTATAAGTTGAGGGATGAACGTAGATCCTTCGCATGGGTTTTGAAAACCTATGTGAAGTGATCTACAATTTTCAAATCTGATTTGTTTGTTTAGAAAACTTTTTAACTCGAATGTTTTTATCATAAAATATTTCCAGTTTTATTTTCCATAATGAAACGTGAGTTTAAAACTGTGTATCGAGAAATTTTGGAATCTATTCACTCCTAAATCAGATTTGAACTCGAATGTTTTTATCATAAAATATTTCCAGTTTTATTTTCCATAATGAAACGTGAGTTTAAAACTGTGTATCGAGAAAATTTGGAATGTATTGAAAATCTTTCCCAATCTATAGATCCTTTGACGTGAACTATAGATTGTATTTTAAATCATCCCTTGGCAAAATAACGAATTACCTGGAATTGTGAAAGTTGAATCAAGAACTCTTTTAAATATTATTGTCTTAAGTTAAATCACTTTTGCTTGAATTGATTGCATTGCAAGTTCTAAATTAGAATAGCTTTTAATTTGAAAATATTCAATTCTCTTTACATTTAAGTTCAGTAACTTTAAATTGCTAAGTTATTTCAAAGTAGTTTGCATTCTAGTTTAAATATCCCTTTGATTAGTTTGTATCTTGTTTAATCCTTCAATTTGCAATTCTCTTAAATCCAATTTAATTCAATTGAAATCTCAATTCACATTTAAACCTAAAATTCATATTTGAACTTAGAAACTGAAACTTATAGGCTCCCTGTGGATTCGACCTCGGACTCACCGAGATTAAAACTACACCGCACACCCTTGCACTTGGGGGTTAATTAGCACTGCACTATTCATAAGCGGTCACACGTGCTAAATGTAACCGGGTTTCCAACGAAAAGAGAAATAGGATAATAGGTTAGATTAGTTAAATAAAACCATTGCTAGGGACTAGCAATGTTTTAGTTGGGGGGTGTGATTACACTTGAAAAGTGTAATTAATTTCTCCTTTTCTTATTGTTATTAATAAATGTTTAATGTCAATTCTTTATAGCTAATAACTTTTTGTGAGTTTTACTTATGATTTTCTTTTATGCAGCAAAAGAAGGCAAACAAAAAGAAAAGAGCTAGAGATTATATTGAAGACATGGAGGAGCTGGAAGACAGTATTAAAAAGCTTAAAATGGAGAGTGATTCAGCAAGGAATGAAGAAGCAAGCTGTGCACAGAAGGGCAGAACCAAAGAAGGAGCAGAAGAATAGAAGAAGAGCACATTGCCCCCTGGCAGTCGACCGGCGGTTGACCGGTGTGGTATCACCAGATTCCAGTGCGCTTCCGTGTCTAGGGTTTCCATGGCCTATATATACACCTGTTATGTACGGGAATGAGAGCCGCCTCTAGGGTTTTAGATACAGTTTTTTTCGGAGTTTTTAGAGAGTTTTTCTATTCGTTTTACAAGAAGTTTTGGAGATTGGATTCGTTTATGCTGCTGTAAATTCCAGATTTCTCATTCTTTTGCACTTAATACAGTCTTCGGTGAACGGTATTTGGATTAGTAGATTAATAATATTCTTTTTAAATCTTGTTCTTGATACTTCATCTTCGATTCTTCTCATCTTTATTGCTTAATGCTTGCTTTGTTTGGATGTTTCTTACATTCATTTCATTAGATATTTGATTGGTTAGAATAGCTTCAGATTTCTGTTTTGTTCTTCTTTATTCACTCTTGTTTATTTATTCGTTTCTTGTATGATTGATTTAGAGTTTGATTTAGTTGGTGTTATGGATCTAGCATAAAACCCTAGTTCTTGATTCAACGAATCAAGGAAGGGTGATTCTTTATGAACTAAGGGATGTAAGTAGATCTTACGCATGGGTTGAAAAACCTACGCGTAGTGATCTACGCTTTTAGGAATCTTTTTATTTTTGCTTCAAACACCTTCGAAAACGAAAACATTTGACTACATTCTCTGTAATCACTGGTAAGGGTTTTCGATTAAAACTTTCTCATAACTTTGGGCAAAATTAAATTTGATTTCAAAACAAATCTGATCTTGGTTGTTTGAAAACCTTCGAAAACAAAAGTTCTTGTTCATATTCTCTGAAATCACTGAAAAGAACTTTTGATTCAAACTTTCTATACAATTTTGAACCAATCTTGATCTAGGTTTGATCCCAATTATTTTCATAGAAAATCTTTCCGGTTTTATTATCCATAATGAAACGTGATTTAAAACTGTGTATGGGCTGTTTTTCTTATGAACTTCAATTCTTATTTGTGATATAATACACCCCTTGGCGAAGTAAAGAGTTACCCGGACTTGTGAAGTTGAATCGAGAACTCCTTTTAAATCTTGAAACTTTCAGAGTTTTTTTATTTTTTTGCTACTGAATCTTCCTTGTTATATTTTCTTGCAAATCTTGATTAGTTTAGAATAATTCTTTAAGTTCTTGAATTTTGTTTTCAATCTTGCAAATAACATTAGAAGAGTTTTCGTTCACTGAATTTTATCATTTAATTCTTGATAGGATTAGGTAAGTCAATTTCATAAATTTTTGGCAAACATAGTTTAGGAAACCTTGAACTTCCTTTCCTTGAATTTTTAGGACAGCTTTGATAGCTTAGAATCTTAAAATTCAGTTTTCCTGTGGATTCGACCTCGGACTCACCGAGATTAAAACTACACCGCACACCCTTGCACTTGGGGGTTAGTTTAGATGCACTTTCTAATAGCGGTCACCTCCCTTGACCGTTGTTAGTCTAGCTAGGAAGCATAGGTCAACAGATTGTGATATGAATTTATTTTTCTTAAGTTTTATGTTATAAATCGTAGTTTATAAAAACTAATCAACAAGAAATAAAAGTAGGATGAGGTCGGGAGGAACGCGCAGAATCGAGGGATACAGAACTTCAGACACAAGGATGGGACTTATCACTTCACACAAGTTTGCCATGAGGTAAAACGTTAGTCTACCAAGTAAAAATTTCATTTATCTTCATTTCCTACGATAATATACTATTAACATAATTGGCCATTTAACAGTTGGTAGAGCGAGGTAAGAGGACTGATTGGATGGTTGTCTGGTTCGCGACCCACGATGAGAATTTACAAGAGGTTCAGGCTAATGAACATATTAAAATTTCCTTTTATATAATTTAGTTACTTATCTTTCTTTGTTATTTTTTAAATTACGCAGGCTTAGGTTGACGTTCGTCTAGCCAAGCTGTTGGAGGATGAGAAGGTGTTCGAGGTGAGGAGGAATGAGATATTCCACTCTATCATTGGATAAAACGGCCTCGAATACACGTTCATGCGGGTGCAGGCATTTCACACGGGTCCATCACACGAGCAGAGTTATCTATCGTTAGCTTGTCCTAGGCAAGATGCCACGACGAGGACCTACTTTAGACCGTTTGGGTAAAGATGGACACATGAGAGGTGTCGCTTTAGATGAAGATGATGGTTGAGATGGAGAGGCGTTTGTCTCAAAGTCAAAGCCATAACCCCGCTACTCAGGTTAGGAATATTAGTTTTTGTGTTTATAGTTAATTAAATTCTAATAAATTTATTTATATTTATATTCATGTTCTCTACGCTTATTATTTTATTGTAGAACCCGAACAATGGCGGCTAGCCCTCTGAACTGGATTGGGCTGATTTTGGAGCTGACTAACCGTGACACGGACTTTTGTTTTTTTTTTTTTGTTTTTCTTCCTTTTGTGTTACACTTGTATATATAAAACTTTTTGCTTAATTTCATACTATTATTAGATATGTAAATGAAGTTTTTTATTTCATTTTATTACGAAAATTTCTACTATATGCGTGTAATATAGGTGCAACTAAAATTATAGTAATAAAACAAATAATTTAGAATAAATATAATAATATTAAATAGATAGTATAAAAAATAAATTTAAAAATATATAAAAATAATGAGAAATTATTGAAAATAAAAAATAAAAAACAATAATTAAAAATTAAAAAAAAATTAATAATATTTGCGACAGCTACGAGTGATCACTAATACTTCCTAGGCGGTCGCTAATATCTTCCCTCCAAATGGTAGGGACTGAGACCAAGGCTCTCGCCATGTCGCTAATTATCAAAAAGCGATTGCAAATAATAGATAAAGTAAATTCTCTGGCAGTTGCCAATGCGGTCGCAATAGTATAGCGATCGCTAAAGCAGTCACCAATGCTTATTAGCGACGACGCATTTGCATCCATTCACTAGCTGCCCACCTTTAGCGATCGCTTTTGCAGCTACTAATACTCTTATTTCTAGTAGTGACATCCTCTTGACTTGAGACTACAATGTTTTAACTTAAGTCTAAAAGTTATAGAACTCTGTTTGACTATGGGTTTGCAAATATTACAATTTTATCATAGCATTGCTTTTTCTTTTAAATTAAGTGTTATGTTTTAATTTAGATTTTTTTTTTAGTTTATGAACGATAAATATTGAGAGCTTAATCTTTGTTATTTTAAAATAGTTTTGTTTTAAGTTCCTTTACACTTTATTACCATTTTCATCAACATTTATGTTTTTTGCTTTTTCTTTTTTTTTTTTTTTTTGCATGAATTTGAAGACTTTTGCCTTTTTAAGTAGGGTTGAACAAAAAAAACCAAGTAACCTAAAAACTGAACCAATTTGATCACTCTAGTTCTAGTTGGTTGCTAAAAGGTGACTTCTCATGGCCAATTGGTCACTAAAGATTATCCTTACAACCTAAAAAAGTTACTTTTTCTAACTAATTGTTGCTAAAAATTTGAATAAAATAATAATATATTATTACCTTAGTCGGCAAAGGTGTCACTGTTAATTACTAATTGGTCCACAAAATCAGAACTTATAAACGTCGTAAGTTATATAACATTGGGCGATCGTATAGGAACCATTAGCTACCTGATTTTCATCCGATCAAAGCAGGATTGCTGGTTTTTCGTAATTACACACCTACGCAGTTCATGTAATAATTGAATTGCAACTACATGAAAGTAATATGACAAGGATATACAAAAGACATATAACATTAAACATGTATGTAATTCTTAAACCAGTGGTGAAATATTGATAATAAGACTACCTAAATTGGCTAACTATTGCGTGAGACATGTCTATTTGAGCTCATTGATATGGCTTCTGCAACACAGATCAAATTGTATTATCAACAAGCACGATAATTTAGATAGAAAATGAACAATTGAGTCTCTCTAATAAAGAATGACTTACTGAGCAAATGCCACAACCGATGGAGTGTTGAAGAACAAAAACTGGTGAGCTTGGATCCACTCGATGTGGTTGAGATCAAAAAACGGGCCCTTCCCAACAAGACTGTAATGCCCCAGACTTTTGTGTTAAAGTAAATAGATGGTTATCTATACATTTTGGAGGTAATAGTATGTTGATTAAATAGTATTCATCATTAGCAGTACGTTAGAGTTGAGAACTTTGAATGAGGTAAGTCAAACATTCAAGAGTTGGCATTTTGGCACAAGTGTAGAAAGGAAGTACCTTGGGCGCACAAGGTACCAATCCTTGGGTGCCCATGGCTTGGGCACATGGCATAGAACTCAGCTGCGCGCTTGAGCCTGTAGCAGATATGATAGGTATGGGTGTTATGAAATTTTGTGGCCGAGCGTCACCCCTACACACCTATATCTAGCTAGGGGATGGAAAAACTTGGAAAACACTATTAAGTGATTAAAATATTTCCAAATTTTTATATATACATGTGTGGATTGGAAGAGAAGAAAGATTTTCAGTGTTGGAGAGAGAAGAACTCGGAGAGGAAGAAGAAGCAAGGGAACCAGGTGGAGTTTTTGGATGGTAAGTTCTTCTAGCCTTAAGTAAAACCAAATTAACTTTACAAAGATGCAATTGAACACTCAAGGAATCCATCTATGTAATTTGTTTGTCATTTAGATCAATGAGTGGAGAGATTAAATCCATCAAAGTTGGGAGCTTGAAACCGGGAAGAACCACCCTCTTGTTTTTCATCTTTATTTAACTTGAGGTAGGGATTCTATGAAACATTCTTACATATATGTGTGTAACAAGTATTAGAACAACATTGGAGTAACTATTGCAAGTTTTGATTACATTTATGGAAGAAAATGGGAGTTATATACACATATATATGTATGTATAGGTTGATAGAGAGAAAATGTTGTTTGATCCATAACTTAGCCCATAGTTGATGAGAACTCAAATTGTTGGTTTTTTTATGCCTGTAAGCCTTATGGTAATGTTAGAAAAAAGAAACTTTAAGTATTTTGCCCTAAACTTAGTCAATTTGAGGTCTCAAGTGTGAAGAATGAAAGACCTAGAAAACAGAGCACAAAATCTGTAACTTGAACCAAGTTGTGGGCACACAAGGTAAGAGACAATTGGGTGCCTGCCTCTTGGGCGCATGAGACATGGGTGCCCACACCTTAGGCGCACAACCTGTTGTCAGTTGGGCGCCTACCGAGACTAGTTTAGTTACCGAACATAGTTTATTTTGGACAATCTATTATAGGCTCATAAAGAGTTTAGTACTATGTTTTTGCATGATGTTTATTGGTCTAAATGTATGATTTGAAGAAGTATTTCATGCTCCAAAATGTTAACAAGTATTGTTTACCTTGTCATATAAGAATACATGAATTGCAATGTGAACTTTTGTTGATAAATGAAGGTAAATGAATAAGTGAATTAGAAGAAATGAAATGTGATGAATCTTATGATAAATTGAAATGTGGTTATGCGTTGTTGGAAAGCATATGATGATGAATGTGAACTAATGGTTAAAGAGAATTGAATGTGTTGAAATGATTGATTGTGCTGGGGGTCATGGTGGGGTAGGAAATAGGAAGGGTTTGGAGATTACCCTCGGGTTAAAAGTCCCGGAACCTGCACAGGGTTAGGTGTTCATGTCAGTGGGTTAGTAGCCCACAACATGACGTGTGTATTGGCTCTTTATGAACTTGGACTACGATTCTAAACGGCAATGTTCGGTTTATCGTTTCTGTTGGGTCTGGACCCATAAAAGATGATGTTGTGTGTGTACCCAACTCCCGGTGACTTGTATGGAATGATTGTGTGGTTAATGATGAATATGTGATAATGTGAATATGAGAGGTGTTTGGATTAAACGTAGGGAAATCTCATAACATGAAATAACTAGAATTGAATGTCATATTTTGAATGTCATATTATAATGATGTTGACAATTTATTATAGCTTATATGACATGTTGACAAACGCATATGTATATAAATGAATAAAGACACGCATGTTTTGGTTTACATACCATATATGTTTGTATGTAGCATCGTGGGCACAAGTGGACTCGTGCTCACATCTCTACAGATTTTATTGTAGGAACAGACCATAATAACTAGGTGGGCTAATGGGGCTGGATTAGAAGCACATTTACATGAGCCATCCAAACTTAGCAGAAATTTTGGTTACTTAAGTTGAATTTTATTTGAGGTTGTATTATTATTAAATTGAGGAACTTATTCGATTTGGTTGTAAAGGTCATAAGGCCTATGTAATGCATTAATGGGAATGATATGTTGGAGTATGTGGCCTGGCACTAGCCGAGGCTAATTTTATGTTATCTTAATACATGTCATGGCTCACCAAGAGTTATTATCTTGCTCTGATCATAGGATAGTAATGTTAGCACATGTTATGTGTTATATCACTCACCCTCAGATTGCGAGACTCGAGGCATAACAAAGACCTTCATTAATCCACTCTGGCCTAGTTAATTTTGTTTGGATATCGTTATTAAGATATGCAACAAAAAATTGGTGCACTCATCCATCAAATAATCCTTGGCAATAGATCATTCCAAACGCGTTTTATTACGCACATACCTCTTTAACGTGTTCATGTATCTCTCAATCAGATACATCTACCTAAACTGACGGGGCCACCAAGCATAGTTTTACCTGTTAAGTGTATAGTTAAGTGAACCATTACATTGAAAAAAACCTGTGAAAAAATTTTCTCCAGATGGTGTGTAGTGTCAAAGCAACCCTCTCTTACAAACCCTTTAAATCATTTGTACGGAGAACTCTGCAACATAGCTATCTAAAGAAGTTACTAACCTCAATCAGGAACTCCACCACATTCTTAGGCAGACAATTCCTCACCATAATAGATAATAACTGTGGAATGAAAACATGATTGTTATGACTCTTCAACCCCTATAACATTCTTTCTTTCATGTTCACTCATTTTGAAATATTAGAATAATACCGATCAGGCACATTGACATCTTTTAAGATAGATAAAAGCATCATTCTCTTCTTTGTTCATTGTGTATTGTTCAGGTGGCATGTATGCCTTATTGGACTCTCTCTCCTACAAGTGCAACAGGATTTTCAGCCCTTTTTTTGCAAATTAAATTGAACATCGGCACTGTCCTTTGACTTCTCCTTAACACCAAGGATGATCCATAATATATTATTGCAAACGTTCTCTTGATGTGCATAACATCCAACTTATGCCTCAGTATGTTGTCTTTCTAATAGGGTAGCTCATAGAAAATACTCTTCTTCTTCTAATTATGACTTCGGTTCCTGTTTGCATCCCAAAGAGACATTGGCGGGGGGCTAACAAATCTTAAAAATCTTACACTATTAGTATTTGCTCTTGCTCGATCTGGGCCAATAAATCAACCCCAAGTATTATCCACGGTGCCAGACCATACTCTCAAGTGCCGTCGAACGATACTCTGTTCCTTCTGAACCTATGCAATGGAGCTAAGAAGCATCTGTGACCCATGTACACCCACTTTCTGTCGTGCATATGTGTATGCACCCAGATAACAATAGGACGTCAACTGAAACTCTATCAGTTGTTAAAGACAAGATGGATAGTTGCATTCTTAAACTGTCCAAACTAGACACTTCAAGAATTGCGTACGCCAATCCCTGCGTGTCCATCATAAGAACGACAAACCTAATCGAAGACCTAATTCATCACATAAGGATGAACAAAAAGGTTGACATACACGATTCTCGAATGGGTCTAAATTTCACTAATGCATGCAAGTGAATAAAGTAAAACAGTCTTTTCTTTGTTTCCTAACTTGTTTCTAATTCAATTTCTTTTATTTGTTAATTGACTATCTAATTAACAAAACAGACACTAAATCAAACCTAAGTCATAGATATATTGAACTAGATTGGATTGTTATTATATTATTTAGATTGAATTTTAATTTTGATTAATTAAACTGGGCCCAAGTAATATATTTGGATGGGCCCAATCATATGTTTGAAATTGGATTGAATTGGGTTCAGTAATATATTGGATTGGGCCCATCAATTGGGGCTTGTATATTATTATTATTTGAATTTTGGATAGTAATATATTATTAATTTAACTAATCATTTTAACTAATTTAATAATATTATTATAATATTAACTAATTTATTTAATTTTATAATATTTTAAATAATAATAATAATATTTTATTAATTTAACCCATTTAATGTCATTATTAACTAATTAGTTTAACTAATTAAATATAAATATACTAATTTAACTATATTAATTAAATTATCAATATTACTAATTTATTTAATTATATAATATTATAATCTCTTATTTAATATTTTAAATAATAATAATATAATGTAATATTGTTATTAACCAAGTAACTAACTAATTTAACTAATTTATTATTAATATTACAATTTAACTAATTTAATATTAATAAATTATAATATTATAAATTTAACTATATGAATTGTATTATTAAATATAATAAGTAGTATTATAATAATAATTTATTTAGTTATTATAATATCAGATTTTATTAACTAATATTTTAAAAAATAATAATGATAATAAATTAATATCTAGTATTATCATTATTGCCATTAGGATATTAATCTAAGTAGTTTAATTTATTATTATTAGCAAGTAATATTTAATTTAACTTCATTTAGTTTATTACCAATATTTAATTTATTATTTAATATTTTTACTAGTAATAATATTTTTATTAATTTAATAATTATTGAACTAATGTAAAATTATAATTTAACATTATAAATTATTATTCAATATTAATTAAAGTCAAGAAACATTTATCTATATTAATCAATTTATTATTTAATATTGTAAATAATAATAATAGGGCAAATTATACTTAGACTCCCTAAACATTAGTATAATTACACATGGACCCCCTCAACATTTAAAAATGACAAAATCTCCCTTATTTTGAAAGTTAGTAACATTCGAACCCTTTCTTTAATTTGGAGCTTAACTTCGTTAAAATTTTATTATAAAGAATTGTGCCCTTACTGTTCTTTCTTCCTTTCAAAAAACCACCCACTTTCAAACTGGATGTCCAGATCCAGTGAGTATTCTTCCAGTCGTCGGCACAGCCCAACCACTGGCATAGCCAGTGCTTAGCTTGGCAGGTTCATCGCCCCACTCTCACTCTTCCTTTGGGTACCGACGATGAGAATCTAGAACTCAACGAAGATGGGTTTGCATCAAAATGGCCTGCCTCAAGCTCAGTCGGCACACAGCGACTATTGTGGGTCATCTTCTCACCCCTCTGACTCAGACGCCTCTTATTTCCACTACAGCAAAACCTGTCAGCAAATTAGCTCTTTGGATCTAACTGTTTAGGGTCTTAAGTTAAACCAAAATGGCAGGAGCATGCCATAG
>CM034244.1:24160847-24324563 GCA_019916065.1 Vitellaria paradoxa
TTAATTTGATATTTTTATCTTTTAAAGTTTAAAAAATTTAAAATATAAAAAATTAAATTTAATCATTTTAAAAAAATCAAAAAATTAATAGTTAAAAGTTCAATTTCTAATTTTTTTTCAAACGCACACTTAAGATTTGCCATGGTTGGGGGTGCCTTTTTACCAAGTATTCTGCCCCTCTCGTCTTCAACAAGTATTATGATTTGTGTGTGTGTGTGTGAGAGAGAGAGGGGGCGAGAGAGAGAGAGAGACTCACGGCGAACAGGAGGCATTCTTGGAACATCTTGCTCAGCAGACTCAAATGCATTAAAGTTGTCGCATTTGGAAGATGACCCACTGTCCTTACTTGCATCCTCAGAGGAGCAGGATTGTTGTTTCTGAGACATCTCAAAATAATGATAATAATAATAAATAAATAAATAAATAAGTAAATAAATAAAAGTAAAATCCATCAACAAACAAAGTCTTATATTTTGCTAGAGAAATTGCTCTGACTGCTGAATCATTTTGCCTTAAATACAGAGAAATAAATAAATAAAACTCTAGTGCAAACATTACTATGCTATAAACAGCTTTAATTGCTTTAAAGTGTTCTAAGAAATGTATTGGAACAATGTTGCACAACAACTAGCCTATCACTTTTGCAAAATACAGCCCAGTACTATCTTATAAATTATTACAAGTTATTTTATTTATTTATTTATTTTCTGGGAAATAATTATTACAATTTATTAAGGTCTCAAATTCGAGGAAGAATTTTTGGTAGAATAGCATTTTCTTATGTTCTTGGGATATCCATTTTTAAGCTAGTCCTTTATATATATATATATATATATATAAATATATAAAAAAATATATAAGGAGGGTAAACTTCCGAAGTTTATGAAAATTCTTCACTTCTAGCTTAAGAATAAGAATACTGTGATTACATTGAGTTTTAATATAAAAGAAAACAAAACACCAACATTTAACTAAACTTAAACCCCTTTGAAACTTCATCTGTTAAATGATATCGGGCATTACTAAAATAGAAAAAAGTAGAATTAAAAGCAATCCTGAATATCAGTAAAACCAATACTCTACTCTGAGAAAACTGGCCACTAACAGCTTAGCTCGGGACAGTGGAGCTTATGGCCGTTTAATAGTTTAAATACATTCATATTTTTTTTTCTTTGAATTAAAAATATATGCATGTGTTTGAACCGTCAGATTTTCATCCAACATGGCATCACTGTCCCCCGGCTGCAGCTTCCCCCTCTTACAAGATTTTTGTCGGTTAAGTAAACGGGGGAGGGGTTAGGGGAGACTCAAACCGGTCGAATGAGCGGGCGGAGAGACTTTTAACCACAAACTAAGGCCACGCTCACCTCTTGCAAGATTTCATCCTAAAACTTTCCTGAGAAATCTGAGTCACTAAAGCATGTGTATTATTTATTTATTTAGCCACTGATAATGTATGTCCATTCGCGGCTAGAACATGTTATATATTCTTTTTTGGACCATCTCATAATCAAGAAGAAGAAATTAAGTAGGGGGAGCAGAAGAATGCTAAGTTATTTAAATATATACCTGGAGATCTGGAAGTGGAAGTGCTTGAAGCAAAGCTCCCATATTAACAGACAGTAGATTTCCACAATGCCCACATCTAACAGTAACAATTGTGCACATGCTGGTGCATGGAACACTAACCTGCAATGAATAAACAATCTACTCTAAATGCTTTGCTATGTGTATGAAAATCTCACTTTAAAGTTTGTTTTGTAACCCCCCACTTAAAAGCTTCGAGAATTTTTTCATTGATGTATCTCAAGCTCAAAAAAAAATAAATAAATAAAAAAATAAATAAAAATAAAAAAAATAAAAAAATAAATAAAATAATCAAACATAACAAAAAGGATTAGATCTGAAGTCAAGACATATATGGAAATATGCAAGCAACTTAGGTAAATTGGGTTTATTTCAAGTTTTAACCTATTTGTATTATCATCAAAACAAATATGAAAACATAACTGCTCTTATATAGTTTTTATCATAACAATGGATTGGAATCCCCCCCCCATCCCCACCAAAAAAAAGAAAACAAACAAAAAAAAAAAAAAGGAGAAAGAAAAGCCTAGGTGGACTATCTTTATGGATCAGCTTGTTAGTTCCACAAATTCAAAAAGAGAAAGCTTTCAAGACTTCAATGGCGAGGAGAGGCAAGGAAATGTGTGAAAAGAGGGGGGAGAGAGAGAGAGAGAGAGAGAAAGAGAGAGAGTATTTTCTCTAGTAGACACTCAATATATGTGTATGTAAATGCGTATTTATATATCTCGTGGAATAAGTTCATGTAACGGAGATCGATAGTGTTTTTTTTTTTTTTTTCCTTTCTTTATTTATTTATTTTTTTTTTCAGTCTACTTCTTGGATGGTATGCAACAAACGCAAAAGACCTCACATCACATGGGTATAATTACTGCTACCAACACCTCTTTTCTTTCGGTGCCCCCGACTTTTCTGCCTGACACCGCGAGCTAAAGAGCAAGGAAAACGACTTGACATTAACAAACCACAAAGGCCATGACCAAAAACTTCATGAATAAAGAGAGGTGAAATTATGAAGAACCAGATTTTACTTCTCTGCTTGCGTGTGTTTGTACAGTAGACATGTAAGAAATTACTTTGAATTCTTTAAAAAGGGATGCTCAAAACAGTCGAGTTATGATGAAGGGATGTGAAAAGGGGTTAAAGAAATAAAGAAAGAAAAAGCATTTGGTGCGGCCTTAATTTTCTCTGGCAGCTGCATGAGCAAGCTCTTGTAGAGGATAATAGAGAAAGTACTGAACCAAAAATAGTGAAAAACCTGGCAACAATATATGTTCATTGGGTATCACTGCCAAATATGATGTTATATATATTGAGAGAGAGAGAGAGAGAGAGAGAGAGAGAGAGAGAGAGAGAGAGAGGATGTGGGTGAGGAGGATATAGTAATGGTATGATTTAAATGAAGAAAAGAAGCGGAGTTACATGTGACTTCTGAGCATGAGGACAAATATTAAAGAAAATGTATAGAAAGAACAATTATTGCTGAATTAAATGGAAATCACAAACCACATCACATGCAACAGTACTAGAAGTATTTAATTCAGTAAAGTATTAGACGTGAAATTGGGTGGTCTTTCGCGAGGCAAAGAAGACAGCAAATTTCTGAACTAGCCCTAATTATGTATAGAAGCTTCAAGTTCCTCATACATGTGTTTATGAAATGGTATTGGGATTTTCATCAGTTACAGGCATTAGATGTTGACTGTTGTTTCCTCGCTTTCAGTGCTATAGATTCAGATTTATAACTTGCAGTTAATTCAACAATTGACGAAATACTAGACTTTCTCACTAAACCCACATAAAATTGACTCAAGACAATTCTCGTAAATCAAGAATTTATGATATCTACATAGATCATAAAAATTTTGTGAATACTTATAAGACATGATCACATAAATATATGTATATGTATAGTTAAACATGGATATAATAGAGGTAATGGAATTTAAATCACTAGTAATTGGACAAAAATTGAAATACGGTCTAATCAAATTTGGTGAGCAAGGTTATGAAAGCAGACCGTAGCTAGGTCCGGGAAAATTAAGCTCAAAGAATTTGAGAACACAAACAAATATTTGTATGTATATGTATAATATATATACCGCTAAAATGGTGTTGCAGAAGTTGCAGTGGACGTAACAAACACGCTCCGATGTGATGTTGAGTGACATTTTTAGCTGAGAATTGGTAGATCACCAGATCAAGGAGATATTCTTTGACAAATTAAGGGAGGCGTGTACCAGCTAGCTGAAAGACTGCAGAAATGAATTGAAAATCAGAAAATACAACGGCAGCCCAAACATAAAGAAGACAACACAGAGACAGAAAGAAAGACAGAAGTAGGTTGGTGGTGGGATAAATATAGAGAGAGAGAGAGTGAGAGAGTCCAAATCTCAAAGATGAGGATGGGACTGGACTGTTGGGGATAGGGGTAGGGGGAGAGAGTGAAGTGGGAGTACAGACATTTGAGAGTGGTATTGTTTTGTGGGTGTGGAATCAAAAGGCGGTTTTTGAGGGAAAGGTGGATTGTTGATTTGAGAGATAGAGATTTTAGGATGGGAGAGAATGTGGGGAAGGTTGGGTTATGATTGAGCAAATGAGTGGGTGGGAGTTTTACCGTAACCATTCTGGCTTTCTGTAGCGGCCGAGGGGGGCGAGATATTAATGCTTGGAATGTTTAGTGATATAAGAGAGGGGGGGAGAACATAACAACTTAGAGAGAGAGAGAGAGAGAGGGAGAGAGGTGTCCACAGATTTGCATTTGCATGATGCAAACGTATGTCAGCCCCTACTATGTCAAGTTTGGAATTATTCGCATATCCACGGCCCCGTATGTAAGGTCATTTATAGACATATTTTACTACTACCACTATTACTATTATTTAAAAAAAAAAAATATATCTTTTCACTATAGTTCAAAGTGATAGCCAATAATCAAGGAACAATGATGAAAAAGGTACTAGCTCCGGTAAGTCAGTAGTAGTTTCTACTTAATATTAAAAGAATCGTTGACTATGGCCTATAACCATAATCATTTTATTGGCTACGACGTGTATGGAGTAGTCAATAAAAGGGTCCTAACACTATTAGCTACTACATATATGACTTTTGAATACAACCTAAGCTGTGAAACAATTTATCTCAATTTAGTTTTACAAATTTTTGGCTATGGTTTTGGGGTGATGGCCAATATTAAAAATTCAATACTAGAAATTAGCTAATAGTAGATTGCAGGAATGCTCGGAGTCAGCGAAGGCCTTTTAGACAACCACTTTAGGTATACATTTGACTGTCTTGAGGCGGTCGTTAAATCCTTTTATTTCCCTCTAAAACCCCCTCCTCCCCACTTTAGTTTTTCATTTCCTTCTCTCTCTCCCTCTCTGTACTCTCCTCGGCTGCTCTATGTTCGCCTAGCCATCGCCTCAAAGTTGCTGCCATTGCCTCGTCAACCACTGCCATTGCCCCACCACCGAGGTACCCCCTCTCCCCTTCATGCTCTGTCTCTTTCATCTTTGCCATATTTCTCCATCAACTCTCACTCTCTTCTCTCCCCTCCCCATCTCACTCTCACTTTGTGCTTAGGCCAGTCAGATGAGCTGCCACTACGAACCCGCCTTAGCTCGTTACCTCGTCTCCCATTCGAACCACCAAGTCCACCATTGTGTCCTTCCCTCAAGCCTATTGGGAGCGTCGGTCCCCCTTTCTCTTGCTATAGTTTGATTAGGTAAGTATCTCCTACCAGTTGTTAATTTTGTATTTTTGTATCTCTAGTTTTTGTTTTTTTTTATTTAATTGGAAAATTTTTAACTATTTTGATTTCCATTGTTGCTGTTTTGCTGATTAATTTATATTACATTATTTGTTTTATTATTTGAACGATCTCAATTTGTTGTTGTTTTGGTTGCTGTTGGCTTTGAAGATTTGAAATTGAGTGAATTCTTGTTAAGCCATGGGGTCGCTATTTTTGGTTGAGAAATCTGAATAAAAATTGATGTCTCTAATTTTGATGTATTTGCTGCGAATTCGGAAATTTAAGATGCAAGATTACTTTCTCTTATTTGATTAGGAAGTGATTTTATTTGTTAAATCCTTACTCCTTAATTAATAGCATAAAATATGAGGTTGCAATTATATTTTGGTTCTAACCTTTACTATAGTAAAAATAATGCCTTGTTTGCTAATTTTGAATTATTGATATGTATGCTTCGAGAGGCTTGCTTTATGTGATCAATGTAGCATGATCTAAGTATATATTGGATGGACCCGATCAAAAGAGGTTGGAAGGGTCAAAATATAATAAATTAGGTTTCTTTATTTTATACAATATATTTTTATTTAGTTTTATAAAACATTTTTCAGTAATAATTAATATGAATGAAGTATATTAATAACAAATTTATTACTTTGTTAAATTATTAATTTATTATGGTGTCAATATGTTAATTATAAATTCATAAGTTGTTAATTACAAAATATAATTTGTGTTAATTTGTGAATTGTGATGTCTAAATTTGTTAATGCATGTTTATTTGTAATTAATTTATTATTTTCTTAAATTGTTAATATTTAGCTTATTAATTTGTTAAATTGAATACTAGTTTCTTGAATTGATAATTTATTAACTGTTTAGGACTTATTAGTTTGTTAATTTGGTGACTTGAAGGTCGTTAATTAATTTGTTATATTTTATATTGAATATACTAAAAAAATAAGAAGAATATTCCTTTTAAATTGTTAATTTCATTAGAAAAAATTTAAATAAAATTTAAGCAAAAAATAAGACAATATTCCTTTTAATTAATTTGTTAATTTCACTAGACCGTGGTCAACAAATTAACATACATAAAGATTTATTTAAAAACCAAAAAATCACCTCATACAAATAATTGGAGTGTTTTAAAATCATTAAGAAGCGAACATATACTTTGTAACGAAAATATAAAAAAATAATACAATAATTCTATGAGCACATGAAGTTAGCTTGACAAAATTTAGGGATAAATTTATATTTAGGGTTAAAAATCAATAACTATTAAATATAATTAATTATTTTAAAACTAATTTAGGATTAATTTAATTAGAGATAAAAATCAATTAAGGTTATTATTAATTTTTCAAAATTAATTTAGGGTTAAATTTTGTTATCGGTAAAATTCAACATTTAATTTTATGGTTAATCTTTATTAATTTTAGTTATTTTAAAATTAGATTAGGGTAAAACTTAGTTATGGGTAAAATTCAATTAGGGTTAATATTAATTATTTGAAAATTAACTTAAGGTTAAAATTCTATTTGGGTTAATATTAATTAATTTAAAAATAAATATGGGTTCAATTTAGTTATGGGTAGCACTCAATTAGGGTTCACTACTACAATAATTGATAAAGATCACACTAAGAAATTCATAAAGATCACGGTTTTAGAAAAAGCGTGATAAAGATTTGTGAGTTAAACTTTTTATCTCAGTCTAATTAAAAAATTGAGATAAAAAGTTACTTTTAATACTTTTTATCTCATTTTTGTTAAAACCGTGATTGTATTTAAAACGAGATAAAAGATAAGTGGAAACCATCTCAACAAAAAACTGAGATAAAAATGGATAAATTTAAATTATGGGCCGATTTAATAATGGATAAATTTCCATTAGGGTAAAAATTCAAAATAGGTTAAAATTCAATTACTATTCAAATTCATTAAGGTTTAAACCTAATTATTGCAATTTCAAATTAGGGTTAAATTATAACTAGAGAAGAAATTCATTAAAGGTTAAATTATAACTGGGAATAAATTTTCGTAAGGATTGTATTTATTTTGCAATTAAATTAGGGTTAATATTCAACATTATTAATTTATTTTATCAATTCATCGTCGTTTCAAAAATAATGAGCTTCTCTACTGACCTTCAAAAGTTTGACCATTCTGAACATAATATAGGACATATTTGGAACTCTTATAATCAAAACAAAGTCTCTACACATCTCTTTACAAATCTCAAATATTAAAATTCTCTATCAAATCTTTAAAAATCCCAATATCTGTCTAGAATTGTCAAAAAAGTTGTCGATGACATGCCAAACATCCCTTGCTAGAATCTGAGCTAGGATTATCTTTATGTATGTGCATATATTTATTTTTTTAAATAAACTAAGATCCATTCGAAAATCGTATCGTGACAATCGATTTGGTCATCCTTGATGCAACGAGTCGGGTCTTTTAACTTTTGATTCGTTTTCATGACGTAGATGCACAAATTAACGTATGTGATTCTTAAATTTCTCAAATTAGATAGTTTGGGTATGCAATTATCTATCTTGTACTCAATGCTAACTATACTAGTTCTATGTTGGGTGAGGTTTCATTTAGTTACTCTCGTTGTTCTTTAAGTATATATATAAATATGAGAAACATTGTTTTTATGTTGTGTGCTTAGAGAACTATGTGAAAATGTTACCAAAACTACGTCTAACAATAGAACGAGGCATTAAGGGCATTGAATAAGAGTTAATTCGTGTATTCTCGAATGGGATAGGACCAACTACCTTGTAGTGAGAAGCATTCAGGTTTTTTTTTTGAAACGAACATATATGTAGATGTTAACTGGTAAGTTACTGAAACATATTTCCTCCATCTATTTAGTATGTTTGACAACGTCGTGCTTAAAGTGATTGACAAGAGCTAGATTAACTTGCCGGATTGGTTGTCCTTTTAATCTATACAAGGGATTGACGACTTCATTGCATACACCCACAAGTTGGATCAGTAGTCGATTAATTGCCCTCATAGAAAGTGTATTAATCGATATCATTTCACAAGAGATGTGTAAGGGACCATTTGCAGAGGTACGAGCTCTTAAAAACTTATAAGAATTAGACAAAGCACAAGGAGGCTTATGTTTCATTACAGTGAGTTAAGAAAAGAGTAGATTTATATGAAGATGTTGTGTCTGGGGATCAGATGATGGAAACAATGCAAGAGATCATGGCTGGGATGCCCATTATAGAATCAAGCACTCACGCTGATGAAGCGGGTGGAAGTAACCCTTGGTTCGGTACCAACGAAGATTCATTGAGGTTTTTTTAAAGTTCTCAGTGATGCAAATACCAAATTATATCCCGGATATTAGAATTATAGTCAGTTGTCTTTTATTGTTGAGTTATTGCACTTGAAAGTTTTGAATCAGTGGACCAACAATTTGTCTGATATGTTACTAGAGTTGTTGTAAAAGGTCCTACCAGATGATGTAAAGGTTGCAAGTCCTACTACCAAGCCTATATGTTGATAAAAGATTTGAGCTTCATCTATAAGATATGGGATGCATGCCCAAAAAGTTGTATATTGTTTCGGAATGAGCATATAAACCTTGACAAATGTCTTGTATGTGGTAGTTCTAGATGGAAGTAAGATGTTATAGCCCAAAGAATCAATGGCCGCTGGAGAAAGGGTGGAAAACCAATCACTACAAAGTAAATCCGATACTTCTCTCTTGAACTGAGATTGAAGAAGTTGTTTATATCTTCAAAGATGGCAAAATTAATGAGATGAAATTCAGAGAACAATAATGACAATAAAAAAAGATGCATTCGTCTAGCTCTCCCACCTGGAAAGATTTCAATCAGCAAAATCTTAACTTTGACTTGGACAGTGTAAACGTCTAGTTTGGTTTGATTGCGGATGGGGTAAACCTGTTTAGGGTGATGAATATTGCACACAGTATATGGCTAGTTGCCCTTGGTCCTTATAACCTCTTGCCTTGGCTGTGCATGAAGCAACATTTTCTAATTTTGTCAACCCTTATTGATGGGCCGAAGGGACTCAGAGACGAGATCAATGTGTACTTGCAACCATTGATAGAAGAGTTGTAAGAATTATGGACTAAAACAATCATGGCATTTGATGCTACGTGCAATGAAATGTTCAACCTCCGTGCAGCTTTGTTATGGGCAATTGATAACTTTCTAATATATGCCAGCTTATCTGGATGGAGTACGAAAGGGAAGTTTTCTTTGTCCTCCCTGCAATAAGAGCACAGAGTCACGATGGTTACGTCATGGCAAAAAGTTTGGTTATATGGGCCACAGACGATTCCTACCCAGCACACATAGGTTCAAGAGGAACAGAATTGCCTTGGATGGGAACCAAGAATTTGGTCTAGCCCCTAAGAGATTGAGTGGTAATGAATTATTGACTTAGCTTGATTTAGAGGGTATACTAACTGCCTACAAGCCAAATGACTTACAAAAGCAATTGCCTAGATCAACTGAGCCTCATACTTATAATTGGAAGACGAAAAGCATATTTTTTGATCTACCTTATTGGAAGGACAATTTGCTAATGCATAACTTGGATGTCATGTACAATGAGAAGAATGTGTGTGACAACTTATTATGGACAATACTTAGTGACAAAATAAAATTGAAAGATACTGCCAATGCTCAGTGTGATTTGGAGGATATGGAGTGAGGCAACCATCACATTTGCAATTAAAGAGGAGCACATAGGGCATACTTACCACTAGCACAATTCACAATAAGCTATGATGAAAATGAGTTGTTTCTCATAGTCCTCAAAGGTGTTAGGGTGCCCAATGGATATCGTTCCAATGTTTCGAGACGAGTGAACATGTAGGAGAGGACACTCTTTGGTTTAAAGAGCCACGATGGTTATATCTTTATACAACAACTGATCCCTATTTCCATTTGTCAATGCTTATCAAAGAAAGTTGTTGAATCATTGATTGAGTGTAGTAACTTCTTTAGGTAGCTATATTTGAAGGTCAGCTGCACCATTGAGTTATAAAATCTCAAGAATCAGATTACACTAACACTTTATTATCTCGAGACAATATTTTCACCTACTTTTTTGATGTAATGGTGCACCCAACAATACATTTAGCTGATGAAGCTATGTTAGGCGGGCCTATTCAATTCCGATGGATGTACCCAATTAAAAGTTATCTCAAGAATACTATGTTCACAACATGGCTCATCCTGAGACTTCAATGGCTAGAGGGTATTTGATGGAACAATATACCAATTCTATGCTATGTATATGGGCCATGTTGAAACCAAATTGACTTGCTCCCAACGAATTCACGATGGCCCAGTAGGGAAAGGAACATTCTTCAATCTCACCAACAATTCATAAGTTCAAGCTCAAAAATATGTGCTGTTCAACACGGCATCAATTCGACCATTCATTCAGAAAGATTTTAAACTTGATCATTCTTTAATTGTATTTTTATGCATTTACCAGCCTAAGCTCAATAGTATTCAATACTTGCTCAAACTATTTTTTTATAAGAAACATCTGACCAAAATCAGACAGAGGTTGCCTGCTAGTCATGTAGTATATACTGAATACTTTAACTCATTTCACATGTAGTTTTAAGAGCATATCAACCCTTCATCTGCTTTCAAAGAGTTTAAGTTTATAAGTTTGTGCTAGTGTCTTATATTCTTAACTTTAATTAAACTTGCAATTAGGTGCTTAACATACGTACAACATCTGCTAAAACTATCTCTGCTGAAGTCAATGCATTAGCAAATGAACCATTTACAGCGGCACATTGCTACAAAACTTATGACGTAAATGGCTTTTGATTTTGTACCAAAGAGTTGGATGATAGATGGGTGACCATCTATAAGTAGTGTCCAGAAAAATCCCCAAGTGCAAGGGTATGTGGTGTAGTTTTAACTTGGTGAGAACGAGGTCGAATCCTCAGGGAACCTAATGCAATAATTTCTAAGTTTCAAAAGATATAAACAATTTACTACCAAGTTCACAATTACTAATTTTCAAAGTTTGACTTGAACAAATTTTCTTAATAAAATAAAAACTAAATTTCTCAATTAAACAAACTAAATAATAAAAATCTATCTATTAATAACCAACCAATAAAGAAACTAAATAATAAAACAACCAATAAATAAAATTTTAAGCAGCAAATTAAATTAAAATAGATCGAAATCAATAATAAACAATACTTAATTAACTATCAATTTCAGGTGAAAATACTAATTCATAATCAGATGTGCATTTAATCATTACTTAAAATCCACGTAAAGGAAAATTAAATTGGAAACTATTCTATTGAAAACCCTTCAAATTTCAAGAGCACAGTTTTATATTCACGTTCAGGATTATAAAACTGGAAGATTTTTCTTTGATAGTATTTTGGTTCGAATCGAAATCATTTTTTTCAAAAATATAATAGAAAATTTAGTTCGAAAAATCCTTATTAGGAATAATAGAGAATATGATCAAGGGTTTTCGTTTGCAAAAGCTTTTCATATAAATGAAATCAATTCCAAAAATTAAATGTAAGTTTATGTGTAGATGTTTTCACATCACTAACGTAAACCTACGCACATCATATTGATCCCAGCATTCTACCCTTCCCTGATTTGCTAAATCAAGGTTAAATAATTAAACCTAACATTACTTTAAAGCTAACACAAAATCTATAAAAGAAAACAGCAATAAAACATGAAATAAACTTCATTACATAAACTTCAAAATGAAATACCGTACTTTAAAAGTGAATGATTACAAAATCTACAAATGATGAAGACCAAAACTACTTCAAAAGCCAAATCAAAAACTCCTAAACGCATTCTAGTATTCCGAAAAAATATAATAGTGAATAATGATTGTGATGGTTGAGAAAAAACACAAAAATATATAGGTGACTCTAAAAATCTAGACCTAAAAATTCGTGCATAATGCTCACAGGTGTCCGGACTGCCTGAGTGGGTGTTCGGACGACAATAAAGTTCCAGTCTTAATTTTTTTCTCTTTCATTATTCCCCAACCGTACCATTGCTCTGGTCTGAACTGGTCGTTCGAGTGTCTGAACCACTGTGTCATTCTTTTCACTGCATTTGGAAAACAAAACAAAATAAATATTAAAAATAACTATGAACTATAAAATTATTAAACAAATGCATGATTTATGGCCTAATTGTTAGATTTATAATTACACTTTTCAAGTGTAATCAATGGGTAACTCAGAATTATGGGGTAGCTCTCAATGCTGATACCCTAAGTTTTTTGAGTCAAAAGGATAATAATCCTTATGTGGGAGCTGTGTTCTATTACGAGCTGCTTATAGATGTTATTGGAATTAGATACAACAATGAGCTCAAAGTTTTATTGTTTAAGTGTGATTGGGTAGATCCCAGGCATGAGGTGAAAACGATGATTATAAATTGATGTTGGTCAACGTTAACAACTTTATGTACAAAAATGATTGGATCAACAATGAACCATACATTTTAGCATCCCAAGCTGAACAAGTTTACCTCGTAGAGGATCCCGTGGATCCAAATTGGCATGTTGTGGTCAAAATGTGAAGAAGAGGGGTATTTGAAGTTGATTACAATGATTTGGAGATAAAAGGGTACCCTCAACAACATTTAAGTAACAATGTCATCCCTGCTCGTGAACAGGATACTAATTGAGTTAGAGAGATGGTTGAAGGAGATATAATTAACTTCCTAGTTCCATGACTTACTTGAATATTCATAACACATTTTTTTATCTTCCTTACGTATTCGTACTATATATGTGATTAATATGTAAACTGAACAAAGTTAAGACATTATTTTTTGCTAATGTCAAAATGTTAACACATAGGTTTTGGTAGATGGATTGTGGTAGGAAGAGATACCATCCACTTACCATGGGTGGGGCACTTTGTGGTACCCGTGCATGTGTCGCGGCTACTGATGCCCTTAATATGGAGCATCAGGGAGATCTTGATGCCACTCAACTGCCAAAGACACTCAGCCGCAGTTTGAGTTCGATCCTACCTAGGCCTTTAATCCCAATCAGCCCCCTACCCTACATAATTGCACCCTTCAGCCGCAGACCCCATAGCCACCGGTCCCTACTCTCATGCCCACTTGGTTGAAGCCTATAGCCACCATCTCTCAGGGACATAGCCTTCTATCACTTCTTATACCACCCATCATGTCCCCTTTGCACTCGTCTTGCTCACTGCAGTACTTGTGCACCATTACTACTTCTCATATGTCCCCTATTGGGTCATTTGATTCCACCTGAGCCTCTTTACCCATCACCAGCTGTAGGTGTCATGATGCATCAATGTCTCATCGGGCACCACCACTCACCACAGCTTCTACCTCTACCTCTCAGGCTACTCAGCCACGCATATAGCCTCTTAGTTCCTCAGCTCCCTCAGGTATACATTTCTTTATATAAATGGGAAATCAAGTTGGTCAATTTTACAAATCATTAAAATAATAAATATTAAGTTAAATTGTTGCAGGGTCAGCAAGTACCACAGCAGCTTCTCGTGTTACGAGAGGTCCCACTACACCCAACAAGATTGGGGTAGCAACTAGCCTCATGAGGTTGAGTTCAGTAACTACCCCCACCTATAAAGAAGTCAGGTAGCTACTTTATTAGGTAGCTGGGCATGATGGTTCATGGTGGACGTGTCGTGCCTTGTCTCTCATGGATTGGGTGGTCACGCTCACTAAGACATTAGACTTCATTTGGTAAGAGGTTATGGCAAGCAAAGTAAACTAATTTTAATACAAACAATTCTTATGTAATATTTTTACTAATATATTGTAAATTACTCAATTAGGATAATGTGGCTAACTATCTTTTCGAGTTCTAACCTATTTGTATAGGCAAGTACTGGAAGATTTGGAAGGACCACAAGTATAGTGTGAAGAAGAAATACTTCACACCTTTTGAGGGAGCCCTAGATATCCTACAGTGGTGTCTTTCTTTTTTGGTCCCGAAATAGTGGTCGGGCCTCTTATCTTACTAGTCTAGTGACTTAATTTAGGGATAATTTAATTAGATTTTAAATTTATTGCTTTTGAGTTTCTTCTGATAAATTCTTATTGATTAATTTTGTTTATTCGAACGCAGGCTAAGGTGGCTATAACTCAATGAATTGGGCGAACCTTGGCCTACTGTATATGATTGGGGAGAGACACATGCAGGACATACTCCATGAGGTATATTATTGTGTAGTAGTTAATTGCATTTTCATTTTTTCTAATCCTGCATTAGTAATTTTTCTACTTTTGTAACTAATTTAATTCACATTTTGTGTAGATGCAGGTAAGGGGGATCCTTATCGATCAGATTCATATATTTGAGAGGATATATAATCCTGTACACCCTAATGTGCTGGCCATCATGGAGTGGATCCAAGCATTCCTAGCTGAGCTCTCAAAGCAAAGCGTGACTTAGCTAAGGCCCATGATAGGTTATTTGCTGAGGTTGTAGGCTATGATGGCTATGACTACACCCATGGTGTGGGCTTTGGTATACCTTGGTCTGTGGCCTAGCAGGTCACTGCAATAGCCGCATTTGCAGCATCCCAGAGGTGTACAAATGAGGACATTTAGCTCTTCATCACTAATCGCTTGGTGATTACACTTGAAAAGTGTAATTACAAACTCCCTAACTCAACACTTATTCATGCATTAAAATAACTAAAGTTGAAGTTTTAGTGTTATTGTGTTACTTATATTTTTATTATTTTATTTGTAGGAAAAAGGGCAAGGATGTCGAAGCTTATAGCTACGAAGAGGGCCAAGAAGGCAAAGAAAAAGTTATGGTTCGAACCTCATCTTCGATGGAAAAGACTAGCCCAAAGACCCAACCAAGAGAAGAAAAGAAAGCAATGAAGGAGATACTAAACGGTCCACACCGTCACCCAGACGGTTGGGACCACAGAAAGTACAAAACTTCAGATGGTCCTGAACCCTTCTCCAGACGGTCGGGAACACTCGTGATTTACAACAGCCACGTGAAAGCTCCTCTTCTAGGGTTTTGTGGCATATTTTTAAAGAGCCATGGGACGGCTATGAAAGAGGAGGCCTCTTTAGAAGTTTCTACCATTCCATTGAAGTTTAGATTAGTTTTTAGAGAGTTTTTGTTCTTGAAGATTGTTCATGGATATTGTCGGCGTTTTATTATTCATCTTCGCATTCGTAGTTCATATCTTCTTCTACGCACAAACCTTGTAAGTTATTTCCGTTTCATCCTTTAATACAATGTTTTGTTTATTTAAATTATTAAATAGCATGATTGAGTGTTATTTTGTTGCCTTTGTGATGTTTAAACTAGTTGTAGCATAAAACCCTAGTTCTTGGTTCAACAAATCAAGAATGGGTAGTTCGCGAAAAACCTTGGGATGTTCGTAGACCCTTCGCATGGGTTGTGAGAGCTCATGCGTAAGAATCTACCATTTTAAAATCTATTTTAACTGGTTTCAAAAACATTCGAAACCGAAAATCTTTAACCACACTCGTTTGAAGTCACTGGTATGGGTTTTCGAATATAACTGTTTACATACTTTCGAACAAGGTTAAAAAAAGGTTTCGAATTCATTTCTAGTCTCGTTTGTTTGAAAACCTTTCGGAAACAAAGGTCTTTAACCATATCCGCTTGAGATCACTAGTACTGATCTTTGATTAAAATATTCTTAACACTTTTTGAATTAAACCCTAATCTAGTTTTTGAATAAAAACATCCCAAGGTAAAGTAGTGAACTACCCGGACTTAAAAGTTGGATCAATAACCTTTTTAGTATTGTGCTTGTTATTTAATTTAATTTATGAGTTGATTTATTCACTTTAGAATTTAGAGTAATTGCTTTGTTGCACTTTAAAATTAAATTGAATTTCTTTAATTTATATTTAATTCAGTTAGAACCTAAAAAACATTTTGAGTTGTTGAAAAATTAGTTTAAATTAATTTAGGTTCAGCTACTAACTAAGAGAACAAGTCTAGAGCTTTTAACAAAGCCCTCCCTATGGATTCGGCCTCGGACTCACCGAGTTTTAAAAATACGACTGACCTCTTGCACTTGAGAGGTACAACCCAAAACACTTTTTAGGGTCGGTCAAGTTTTTGGCGCCGTTGCCGGGGAAGGTAACTAAGCACTAGACTTGGGAGTTAGGAGGAGTTCACTTGAGAAATTGGGTGAATTTTTCTTTTCTCCATCTCTTTATTAGTAGTTTTCTTTCTTTTGCATTATAACATATCCATTTGCATATCGTCTAATCTAGCTTGCATGTTAATTAATTTAGGTTGCATTTTAGTGTAATGTTTTTTCTATTTTCTTTCATTTTGCTTTTATTTTTTGCTTTCTTATCATGGATATTGGTTTTGGTGACTTCACACATGGTCCTTTCGATGCCAAAGCCTACATAGAGTCTCTAAGTGACCGATTTGGATATGACTATACGTTACAGACCTATCACCAATTACCCCAATTCTTCGGGCATGACGAGGAAGACCCATGTCTTCACGTTGATAGGTTTGAGGTAGTGTGTGGCTTATGTGATAATGTTAGAATGAGCAAGAGACTTAGGCTCATGTTTTTTCCTTTATCATTGCAAAGTGTGGCTGGTGACTGGTGTTATGTCGTAAGTGAATGGGTCTGTACTTGGGAGCAATTTCATCAAGCTTTTATTGAACATTTCCTCGCTATTCATCAAACCTTCACCCATGGCCTTCAAATCAAAAATTTTTATCGAAAGAAGGGTGCAGTATTTTATACATGTTGGGAGAGATTTAACATACTTTTGGACATTTTCCCAAGTCACATATTAGAGCTAGGGGACATTGTAACCATATTATATAATGCTTTACCTAGTAGTTTACACCAGGCATTTGATAAAGTCTTGGATAGGGAATTTCTTGACCTTACCCCAGGTGAGGCATGGTCATTCCTCGAATTTTTCTATGAACACACCAGGCCACAGGGAAGACTTAAGCCTAGTTTTGAATCTCATGCACTTGAAAGCCACACCAAACCTTCCCCATATACTCTTACTTCACTTGATATTCATGATCCATCCATTAGAAGTAGCACATGCATGGAGACTAATTATTGTGCCTATCCCAACCTTGTTCCACTCATTGAGGGCCAGCATGAGGAACCTTAGGATTATTGGCCTTGTGAACCTAATGATGCCCAATTCGAGGACACTTTTCATCAATTCATGCAAAAATAGTTGAGCTTACATAACGACGTGAACCAGGCTTTAAATGACCTCACAGAGCAAATTTCTGGGCTGTTGACACAAATAATAAGCATGATTGAGTCATTGACCTCAGGCACTACCATAGGCATTAAGTGGGACAATTGTCCAAACCACATTGGGAATAATGTTTGCAATGAGCATCTTCCTCATTTCCCTTTAGACTCTCACATTCAGGACATTTCTCTACCACTTACTTAGAGTCTAAGAGATATGCAATCATTTCCTACTACCGAGCTTGACTCTCAATCTACCCCAACCACCCCAGACCTTATTGAGAATCCTTTGACTCCAATTGAGCATTTGAATGCCACATGGCCCGAGGAACATATCATTGAGTCAGTTGACCTTAGTTCACTCCACTACACAATCGAGGTTGAGAGTGGTGCACACCTCTCATCTCTTGGCTCAGTCCCATCCGAGAGTCTTACTATAGGGATTGTGAGTGACTATCATAACATCGACTATCACTGGGGAGAGGTAGTAGACATAGAGAAAGCTTGCATTGACTTCTTGGGTGTTGAGAGATCATTCAAACCCACCATTTCTACACCCATAGATTTCTTGGGCATTGAAAGACTTATTGAACCCACCATTTCCACATCCATAGATTTCTTGGGTGTCAAGAGACTAATTGAGCCAATCATGTCCACACCTGCACTTACACTTTGGCCACATCCGAGGTTTCAAGAACCTCACTTAGCCTTTCATTCCCCGGTGTGTTTTACACCTGAAAAGCATCCATATTTAGTGCTTCGTGGGCCCGCAGAGAACATTTTATTTCATAAACCATTTGTGGATGTATGGGATAGAGAGGGTGTTGGATAA
Organism: Vitellaria paradoxa; assembly: GCA_019916065.1. Lineage (NCBI taxonomy): Eukaryota > Viridiplantae > Streptophyta > Magnoliopsida > Ericales > Sapotaceae > Vitellaria > Vitellaria paradoxa. The sequence goes on from CM034244.1 coordinate 24,179,297, forward strand.
CACTTTTGTTTTCATTTCATTTGTACATAGTAGATTAGCTTTTTCATTTTCTTATTTTCATAGTTCTTTTTAATTTGATTCTCTTCCTTTATTTTCTTTATTTTATTTTTATTTCTTCTTTTGTACTAACTTTTTTCTTGTCTTATTTTCATTTCATTTTATGTCTAACCTTTTCTTTTGAATAGTTTCTTTTGTTTTCTTCAAATAAGGAAGCTCTTGAGGTAATACACTTCCTCTCCTTCTTATTTAATCTTGCACTTTCAATTTTGGCACTTTATTATACATAATTGCTATTTAGGAGTGCTGTAGAATCTAGGTTGGGGGGTGTTTTGGGTCATGCCTTAAGGGGCTTGAATAATGAGTGTATGCTTGTTTTAATTTGTGCTATGTTCTTATTTGTGCTTTTTGTGGCTATTATTTCATGCTCATCATCATGCTCACTTTGCACACTACAGACCTAGTTATGCATGATAGTTCTCACATTGAGGACAATGTTTTGTTTAGGTTGGGGGGTAGAGTTCGCATGACTAGAGTTCACTTGATGACACTTTGTGCTAAAATTGTCAAATTTTTCAAAATTTGAGCATTTTTTTAGCTTAAATACATGACTTAGCACATTTATACCTACATGTTACCCCTTTTATGGTTTGGTTGATTGTGGAGTTGAGTGAGAAAGTGATAAGTGAATCTTGTTCAAGCATTAATAGGAAACTTAATTCAAGTTGAGTGTGTTATGACCTTGTGCAAATTTTTGACTATCATATAAAAGAATTATGTGCTTAGGAGTAGATTTTGTTTAATATTGGTTAATTGAGCATTCTTGGACTAGGTGGAAATTCACACCCCTATGGTGTGCTTTTGAGCCTTTTATTCTTTTCTTGAGGGGTTGCACATGATCACAGCTTTGTTACTCTTCACTATGAATTTCCATGCACCAATTACATTACACACACTTGCATGAGTATCTCTTGGTAAATTATGAGTTGTTGCAAGTTTTAGATATGATGCTAGGCCTTCTTTGTTATTTTGAGCCTTTTACCTTTCTTGATATGAAATTGTCCTAGGAACCAACTTGAAGCCTCATGAAAAAGTGTGTGGTAAGTTTTTCTCTTCTTGCTTCACCTCTCACATGTTGTCCCTTACACCCTATTCACACACTTTTAGCCTTACCCTCATATATCTTGGGTTAAGAAAGTGTCTCAAAGTGTAAGTTGGGAATGGGGGATTAGGAATGTAAGCTTTTGAGGAGTAAATGGAGGATGAATGTTGGGATGAGAAGGTATGTGAAGTTTTCAAAAAAAGAAAAAAAAAAGAAAAGAAATAAAAAGAAAATAAAAAAAAAGATAAAAAAGAGAAAAATTCCTTTTTGCTTGCGTAATTTTGGGACTTGTGCATTGTATTATAATTATTGAGAATGTCCCATGAGTAGTTTGTAAGTTTGTGAATAAGTTTCTTGTTGTAGTTCTTCTTGGGGTTGGAAAGGAAATAGGTAGTTTGGGACTTGTGTGCACTTGAACATCTTTATCCCAAGACATGTGCTTTGATTTTTATATCTTCCATTGTTAACCATTACCCTTGACCAAGTTACAACCAAAACAAAGACCTAGTGGATTCTAAGCAAGCAACTCTTGTATTGTGCATGTAGTGGTCTTGTGTAGTTTGTGTGGTGTGATCTTTTACACATGCATTGGAACATGGTTATGAGCTGTCCACTTTGAATTTCATTTTAGTTCACTCTCTTGTTTGTGGGGTTATGTGCAACTAGGATAGCATTATATGCTATTAGGAATGTGTGAACCCTTGAATGAGTGAATTTCTTTCTATGAGTGGAATCCTGTGAGCTTTTGAAGTCAAAACTTAGTTCTAGTTATGCTCTTGAGACCTTGTTGAATGAATGAAACAATTTTGCACACATGCTTTTTCTACTTTGATAGTCCATGCATTTATGCTTAGCACTTGGAAATTACGCATGATATTTGGACTTTATAACTTGTTGAGCTTGAACTTAATTCATCTTTTTTCTTGATCACTCTTTGACACATTAAGACCATGCCATAGAATTTTATGGGTAGATTCACTGCAAACCCTCACGAGACCTTACTCGTCCACTAGGGGGAACCTAGGGGTTTAAAGGGCTTGCTACACGTAGCTAAGTGTAGTCGTGTTTCCAACGAAAAGAGAAATAGGATAGTAGTTGCATTGCATTTTAATAAAAAACATCATGCATTTCATTTTAATAAAGAGCATTGCTAAGGGAATAGCAATGTTCAAGTTGGGGGGTTTGATTACACTTGAAAAGTGTAATTACAAACTCCCTAACTCAACACTTATTCATGCATTAAAATAAGTAAAGTTGAAGTTTTAGTGTTATTGTGTTACTTATACTTTTATTGTTTTATTTGTAGGAAAAAGAGCAAGGATGTCGAAGTTTATAGCTATGAAGAGGGCCAAGAAGACAAAGAAAAAAGTCATGGTTTGAACCTCATGTTCGATACAAAAGACTAGCCCAAAGACCCAACCAAGAGAAGGAAAGAAATCAATGAAGGAGATACTAAATGGTCCCCACCGTCACCTAGACGGTCGGGACCACAGAAAGTACAAAACATCAAATAGTCCCGACCCCCTCTCTAGACGGTCGGGACCACTCGTGATTTACAACAGCTACGTGAAAGCTCATCTTCTAGGGTTTTGTGACATATTTGTAAAGAGCCATGGGACGGTTATGAAAGGGGAGGCCTCCTTTGAAATTTCTACTATTCCATTGAAGTATAGATTAGTTTTTAGATTAGTTTTTAGAGAGTTTTTGTTCTTGAAGACTGTTCATGGATATTGTCGGTGTTTTATTATTCATCTTCGCATTCGTAGTTCATCTCTTCTTTTACGCACAAACCTTGTAAGTTATTTCGTTTCATCCTTTAATACAGTGTTTTGTTTATTTCAATTATTAAATAGCATGATTGAGTGTTATTTTGTTGCCTTTGTGATGTTTAAACTAGTAGCGTAAAACCCTAGTTCTTGGTTCAACAAATCAAGAATGGGTAGTTCGCGAAAAACCTTAGGATGTTCGTAGACCCTTCGCATGGGTTGTGAGAGCTCATGCGTAAGAATCTACCATATTAAAATCTATTTTAACTTATTTCAAAAACATTCAAAACCAAAATCTTTAGCCACACTCGTTTGAAGTCACTGGTATGGGTTTTCGAATATAACTGTTTACATACTTTCGAACAAGGTTAAAAATAGGTTTCGAATTCATTTCTAGTCTCGTTTGTTTGAAAACCTTTCGGAAACAAAGGTCTTTAACCATATCCACTTGAGATCACTGGTACTGATCTTTGATTAAAATATTCTTAACACTTTTTGAATTAAACCCTAATCTAGTTTTTGAATAAAAACATCCCAAGGTAAAGTAGTGAACTACCCGGACTTAAAAGTTGGATCAAGAACCTTTTTAGTATTGTGCTTGTTATTTAATTTAATTTATGAGTTGATTTATTCACTTTAGAATTTAGAGTAAATGCTTTGTTGCACTTTAAAATTAAATTGAATTTCTTTAATTAATATTTAATTCAGTTAGAACCTAAAAAAAATTTGAGTTGTTGAAAAATTAGTTTAAATTAATTTAGGTTCAGCTACTAACTAAGAGAACAAGTCTAGAGCTTTTAACAAAGCCCTCCCTATGGATTCGACCTCGGACTCACCGAGTTTTAAAAATACGACTGCCCTCTTGCACTTGAGAGGTACAACCCAAAGCACTTTTTAGGGTCGGTCAAGTTTTTGGCGCCATTGCCGGGGAAGGCAACTAAGCGCTAAACTTGGGAGTTAGGAGGAGTTCACTTGAGAAATTGGGTGAATTTTTCTTTTCTCCATCTCTTTATTAGTAGTTTTCTTTCTTTTGCATTATAACATATCCATTTGCATATCATCTAATCTAGCTTGCATGTTAATTAATTTAGGTTGCATTTTAGTGTAATTTTTTTTTCTATTTTCTTTCATTTTGCTTTTATTTTTTGCTTTCTTATCATGGATATTGGTTTTGGTGACTTCACTCATGGTCCTTTTGATGCCAAAGCCTACATAGAGTCTCTAAGTGACCAATTTGGATATGACTATACGTTAGAGACCTATCACCAATTACCCCAATTCTTCGGGCATGACGAGGAAGACCCATGTCTTCACCTTGATAGGTTTAAGGTAGTGTGTGGCTTATGTGATAATGTTAGAATGAGCAAGAGACTTAGGCTCATGTTTTTCCCTTTATCATTGCAAAGTGTGGCTGGTGACTGGTGTTGTGTCGTATGTGAATGGGTCTGTACTTGGGAGCAATTTCATCAAGCTTTTATTGAACATTTCCTCGCTATTCATCAAACCTTCACCCATGGCCTTCAAATCAAAAATTTTTATCGAAAGAAGGGTACAGTATTTTATACATGTTGGGAGAGATTTAACATACTTTTGAACATTTTCCCAAGTCACAGATTAGAGCTAGGGGACATTGTAACCATATTATATAATGCTTTACCTAGTAGTTTACACCAGGCATTTGATAAAGTCTTGGATAGGGAATTTCTTGACCTTACCCCAGGTGAGGCATGGTCATTCCTCGAATTTTTCTATGAACACACCAGGTCACAGGGAAGACTTAAGCCTAGTTTTGAATCTCATGCACTTGAAAGCCACACCAAACCTTCCCCACATACTATTACTTCACTTGATAATCATGATCCATCCATTAGAAGTAGCACATGCATGGAGACTAATTATTGTGCCTATCCCAACCTTGTTCCACTCATTGAGGGCCAGCATGAGGAACCTTAGGATTATTGGCCTTGTGAACCTAATGATGCCCAATTCGAGGACACTTTTCATCAATTCATGCAAAAACAGTTGAGCTTAAATAACGACGTGAACCAGGCTTTAAATGACCTCACAGAGCAAATTTATGGGTTGTTGACACAAGTAATAAGCATGATTGAGTCATCGACCTCAGGCACTACCATAGGCATTGAGTGGGACAATTGTCCTAACCACATTGGGAATAATGTTTGCAATGAGCATCTTCTTCATTTCCCTTTAGACTCTCACATTCAGGACACTTCTCTACCATTTACTGAGAGTCTAAGAGTTATGCATTCATTTCCTACTACCAAGCTTGACTCTCAACCTACCCAACCACCCCAGATCTTATTGAGAATCCTTTGACTCCAATTGAGCATTTGAATGCCACATGGCCCGAGGAACATATCATTGAGTCAGTTGACCTTAGTTCACTTCACTACACAATCGAGGTTGAGAGTGGTGCACACCTCTCATCTCTTGACTCAGTTCCATCCGAGAGTCTTACTATAGGGATTGTGAGTGACTATCATAACATCGACTATCACTGGGGAGAGGTAGTAGACATAGAGAAAGCTTGCATTGACTTCTTGGGTGTTGAGAGATCATTCAACCCACCATTTCTACACCCATAGATTTCTTGGGCATTGAAAGACTTATTGAACCCACCATTTCCACATCCATAGATTTCTTGGGTGTCAAGAGACTAATTGAGCCAATCATGTCCACACCTGCACTTACACTTTGGCCACATCCGAGGTTTCAAGAACCTCACTTAGCCTTTCATTCCCCGGTGTGTTTTACACCTGGAAAGCATCCATATTTAGTGCTTCGTGGGCCCGCAAAGAACATTTTATTTCATAAACCATTTGTGGATGTATGGGATAGAGAGGGTGTTGGATAACACTTTTGTTTACATTTCATTGTACATAGTAGATTAGCTTTTTCATTTTCTTATTTTCATAGTTCTTTTTAATTTGATTCTCTTCCTTTATTTTCTTTTATTTTAATTTTATTTCTTCTTTCGTACTAACTTTTTTCTTGTCTTATTTTCATTTCATTTTATGTCTAACCTTTTCTTTGAATAGTTTCTTTTGTTTTCTTCAAATAAGGAAGCTCTTGAGGTAATACCCTTCCTCTCCTTCTTATTTAATCTTGCACTTCAATTTTGGCACTTCATTATACATAATTGCTGTTTTGGGAGTGCTGTAGAATCTAGGTTGGGGGGTGTTTTGGGTGATGCCTTAAGGGACTTGAATAATGGGTGTATGCTTGTTTTAATTTGTGCTATGTTCTTATTTGTGCTTTTTGTGGCTATTATTTCATGTTCATCATCATGTTCACTTTGCACACTACAGACCCAGTTATGCATCATAGTTCTCACATTGAGGACAATGTTTTGTTTAGGTTGGGGGGTAGAGTTCACATGAGGACACTTTGTGCTAAAATTGTCAAATTTTTCAAAATTTGAGCATTTTTTTATCTTAAATACATGACTTAGCACATTTATACCTACATGTTACCCCTTTTATGGTTTGGTTGATTGTAGAGTTGAGTGAGAAAGTGATAAGTGAATCTTGTTCAAGCATTAATAGGAAACTTAATTCAAGTTGAGTGTGTTATGACCTTGTGCAAATTTTTGACTATCATATAAAGAATTATGTGCTTAGGAGTAGATTTTGTTTAATATTGGTTAATAGAGCATTCTTGGACTAGGTGGAAATTTACACCCCTATGGTGAGCTTTTGAGCCTTTTATTCTTTTCTTGAGGGGTTGCACATGATCACAGCTTTGTTACTCTTCACTATGAATTTCCATGCACCAATTACATTACACACACTTGCATGAGTATCTCTTGGTAAATTATGAGTTGTTGCAAGTTTTAGACATGATGCTAGGCCTTCTTTGTTATTTTGAGCCTTTTACCTTTCTTGATATGAAATTGTCCTAGGAACCAACTTGAAGCCTCATGATAAAGTGTGTGGTAAATTTTTCTCTTCTTGCTTCACCTCTCACATGTTGTCCCTTACACCCTATTCACACACTTTTAGCCTTACCCTCATATATCATAGGTTAGAAAGTGCCTCAAAGTGTAAGTTGGGAATGGGGGATTAGGAATGTAAGCTTTTGAGAAGTAAATGGAGGATGAATGTTGGGATGAGAAGGTATGTGAAGTTTTCAAAAAAAGAAAAAAAAAGGAAAAGAGAATAAAAAAAAAGAAAAAAAAAGAGAAAAAAAAAGTTTGTCATTCCTTTTTGCTTGTGTAATTTTGGGACTTGTGCATTGTATTATAATTATTGAGAATGTCCTATGAGTAGTTGTAAGTTTGTGAATAAGTTTCTTGTTGTAGTTCTTCTTGGGGTTGGAAAGGAAATGGGTAGTTTGGGACTTGTGTGCACTTGAACATCTTTATCCCAAGACATGTGCTTTGGTTTCTATATCTTCCATTGTTAACCATTACCCTTGACGACCAAGTTACAACCAAAACAAAGACCTAGTGGATTCTAAGCAAGCAACTCTTGTATTGTGCATGTAGTGGTCTTGTGTAGTTTGTGTGGTGTGATCTTTTACACATGCATTGGAACATGGTTATGAGCTGTCCACTTTGAATTTCATTTTAGTTCACTCTCTTGTTTGTGGGGTTATGTGCAACTAGGATAGCATTATATGCTATTAGGAATGTGTGAACCCTTGAATGAGTGAATTTCTTTCTATGAGTGGAATCCTGTGAGCTTTTGAAGTCAAAACTTAGTTCTAGTTATGCTCTTGAGACCTTGTTGAATGAATGAAACAATTTTGCACACATGCTTTTTCTACTTTGATAGTTCATGCATTTATGCTTAGCACTTGGAAATTACGCATGAAATTTGGACTTTGTAACTTGTTGAGCTTGAACTTAATTCATCTTTTTTCTTGATCACTCTTTGACACATTAAGACCATGTCATAGAATTTTGTGGGTAGATTCACAGCAAACCCTCACGAGACCTTACTCGTCCACTAGGGGGAACCTAGGGGTTTAAAAGGCTTGCTACACGTAGCTAAGTGTAGCCATGTTTCCAACGAAAAGAGAAATAGGATAGTAGTTGCATCGCATTTTAATAAAAAACATCATGCATTTCATTTTAATAAAGAGCATTGCTAAGGGACTAGCAATGTTCAAGTTAGGGGGTGTGATTACACTTGAAAAGTGTAATTACAAACTCCCTAACTCAACACTTATTCATGCATTAAAATAAGTAAAGTTGAAGTTTTAGTGTTATTGTGTTACTTATACTTTTATTGTTTTATTTGTACGAAAAAGGGCAAGGATGTTGAAATTTATAGCTATGAAAAGGGCCAAGAAGACAAAGAAAACGTTATGGTTCGAACCTCATCTTCGATGGAAAAGACTTGCCCAAAGACCCAACCAAGAGAAGGAAAGAAATCAATGAATGAGATACTATATGGTCCCCACCGTCACCTAGACGGTCGGGACCACAGAAAGTACAAAACATTAGATGGTCTAGACCCCCTCTCTAGACGGTCGGGACCACTCGTGATTTACAACAGCCACATGAAAGCTCCTCTTCTAGGATTTTGTGGCATATTTTTAAAGAGCCATGGGACGGTTATGAAAGAGGAGGCCTCCTTAGAAGTTTCTACTATTCCATTGAAGTTTAGATTAGTTTTTAGATTAGTTTTTAGAGAGTTTTTGTTCTTGAAGACTGTTCATGGATATTGTCGGCGTTTTATTATTCATCTTCGCATTCGTAGTTCATCTCTTCTTTTACGCACAAACCTTGTAAGTTATTTTCGTTTCATCCTTTAATACAATGTTTTGTTTATTTCAATTATTAAATAGCATGATTGAGTGTTATTTTGTTGCCTTTGTGATGTTTAAACTAGTTGTAGCGTAAAGCCCTAGTTCTTGGTTCAACAAATCAAGAATGGGTAGTTCACGAAAAACCTTAGGATGTTCGTAGACCCTTCGCATGGGTTGTGAGAGCTCATGCGTAAGAATCTACCATATTAAAATCTATTTTAACTTGTTTCAAAAACATTGGAAACCGAAAATCTTTAACCACACTCGTTTGAAGTCACTGGTATGGGTTTTCGAATATAACCATTTACATACTTTCGAACAAGGTTAAAAATAGGTTTCGAATTCATTTCTAGTTTCGTTTGTTTGAAAACCTTTCGGAAACAAAGGTCTTTAACCATATTCGCTTGAGATCACTGGTACTGACCTTTGATTAAAATATTCTTAACACTTTTTGAATTAAACCCTAATCTAGTTTTGAATAAAAATATCCCAAGGTAAAGTAGTGAACTAACCGGACTTGAAAGTTGGATCAAGAACCTTTTTAGTATTGTACTTGTTATTTAATTTAATTTATGAGTTGATTTATTCACTTTAGAATTTAGAGTAATTGCTTTGTTGCACTTTAAAATTAAATTGAATTTCTTTAATTAATATTTAATTCAGTTAGAACCTAAAACAAAAGTTTGAGTTGTTGAAAAATTAGTTTAAATTAATTTAGGTTCAGCTACTAACTAAGAGAACAAGTCTAGAGCTTTTAACAAAGCCCTCCCTGTGGATTCGACCTCGGACTCACCGAGTTTTAAAACTACGACTGCCCTCTTGCACTTGAGAGGTACAACTCGAAACACTTTTTAGGGTCGGTCACTTGGCCACCTTCTGATTAGACTTGCGCGATTAACTGTGGACTGAGGTTCGTGACTTAGCTAAGGCCCTGTGATAGGGTATTTGTTAAGGTCATAATCTAGGATGGCCATGACTACACCCACGGTGTGGGCTCTAGCATACCGTGGTCTGTGGTCTAGTAGGCCATTGTAGTAGCCTTATTTACAGCATCCCAAAGGTGTACAAACGAGGACATTGAGGTCCTCATCACTGATTGCTTGGCCACCTTCTAGGTGGATTTGTGTAATCAACTGTGGACTGAGGTTTAAGCATTGGTCTGAGCTGAGTTTTGATGCAAGGTTCGAGCTAAGGACTAAGTTAAGGTGCTTGATGAGGTATGTGCTAAGATGGTTGAGTGCATGGACCTTCTGCGGGATGAGTAATGGGTGTGTAAACACCCCAATTTTGCCTCCTTACTTAAAATTTATAACATTTAATGCTTTTTAATTGAATAGTGCTTTATTGATTAACTTTCTTTAATCGTAGGATATGTCAAGTGCCAAAATCGACAAAAAGCAAATAATTAGCAAAATGATATTTTTACCCCTTGAGCTAAGAAAAAATCAAACAGAAGGACTAGATTAAGGTAGAAGGCCACCAGACTATATAGACATGTCCAAGACACCAAACTAAGGATCCCTACATCAACAGAAGAGCCAAAATCTAGAATCAAGGGTTAATTCGATCCAGAAGTAAAAAATGGTTTCTACTGAAGTACTTGAAGACCGTTATTGACCAGAATACCCATATCAAGCCAAAAAATATAGAAGGAGATGCACAATATCCCTGGACATACTGGAGGACATAGAGGTAGGCTTAGAATAGCCAAAACACCATTCTAGAGGTCATTTAGGCCCTACCGACTAAAAATAGCATAACTAGATTTGGTCAAGTCAAACCTTAAGAGGTCCCTCTGCAACCTCGATTACAAAATTTGTTAATTTTTTTTTTTAAATTCATAATAGTGTCCTAGAGTCTAGTCGATGGCATTTTTGGATCGCACATACCCAAATGGTAAGAAGAGTCATCCTAGTGGTACCTCCAAGGGTTAGGAAAATAAATTGGTTGACCTTACCTCTATTTCATGTTCATTTCAGAATAACAATTTCAAATAAACATAACGTGGTCCTGGAGAATGCAAATTGAAACAAATTTTGACCTAATTGATTTGATTCTCTCCAAAAGTGCTCCGAAGGTCTTCGAACCTAGCAAAACATGGCTTGAGCCAAGGGCTAAGGCCAAATGGCAGAATATTTTCTTCTAGCCACCACTTTGCTTACCACTAAGCATGATGAGCATGGTGGGAAGTCGTCTTGCCTACTTAGGTTTGTAGGACATGTTGCCTAACTTGTTTTGTGATCTTCCTTGGTTAAGGCTCTGAGTAAACATGTTTGCATGTCTTGACAGGCTGAAAAGGCTACCAAACAGCCCTAGCAAAGAGTTTTGCCCGTCTGGCTAGGCAAATATGTTTGCCCGAGGGCTTGGGCAGCTTTTCTTACATGTTTGGCTTGGAAAAAGCTTTTTTTTACTAGAAAATCTATAAACAGAGACCTTCCCCTTCTTAATTTTGATTCATTCAACACTTAGTGTATTCAAAGCTCTCAAGGCAAGGCCAGAGCTTTTTTCTCTTGAAAAAGCTTATACTGGTATAATTTTCTCTCTCTAAAAATTTTATTTTACCATTCAATTCATTGTATTTGCATAGTTGGAATAGAATAATTTTAATTATGTAAATAAAATTGTTTGTCAATGAAAGGTATCCAAATCATAATTCAAGTTTGGGCTAGACCCAACACATGATATTGAACGGATTTACCTGAGATAATTTTGTAAAATCTGGACATCATTCATATGACATGCCCACATCATGCTACCATGCCATACTACCATAACATCATTCTATCATTCCATACCATGTCGACTATGTCATGCTATGTCTTAACATCATATTACCATGTTAGGCTATGTTGAATGTCATATTTATCGTGCTATGTCATCCTTCCCATATTATACCATGTCGTTATCATCCTATATCATGCTAATATGCCATGTTGCCATACTATGCCATGTTATGATCATTCTATGCCATGCTAATATATCTTACACCTTCCCACATCATAGTATAACATGCTAGGACATCATTTATCATGCTAGCATATGCTATGACATGCCATACACCATGTTTTGATATACCTGCACATACTTTGACAAGCTAGAACACATTCAAACATGCTAATACACACTCACTAGGGTTGACACAGATTTAGAAATCAAACACTTACCAATTCAAAGCATTCACCTGACTAAGCGAGGATCCAGAGACTGGGAATGACTTAGGATTGGCTAAGTCGATGATTTCTAAGTCACGACCTCCCATAGACATGTCTATCATGCTTCCTTGAACTGTCTTTCATGTTAGAACATAAGTTGTCATCACATTTAACATGTCTATAGCAAATCAAATCATAGAAACTGCATCACTCACATTACATTAGGTACCTAGGCCATTTATATAGACTTGATCATCATTACCAGGAACTAAGCTCTCGATTAGAGTTGGGTTCCTCTTCCAAATGATTGCCATTCACCCACATGTGCTAGGTGCATCTTTGGAGCAATGCTTCTTTCTATAATTACGTGCAAGGTGCTAATTGTCTCTTCCCTTGGAGTTGAACTCCCTAATGGATTGAAACTCTATGTCCAGTTATATGCAAGGCACTAACTGTTGCCTCTCATTTAGAGTGAGGTTCCACTCCCTTAGTTATGTACTAGGCACTAACTATTCTTTCTTATCTAGAGCAAGGCTCCATTCTCCAGTTATGCACCAGGAGCTAACTGTCCTCTCTTGTTTGGAGCAGGACTTCTTTCCTAGTTAACTATTTCCTAGTTAAGCAGGAGGTGCTAATTGCCTTTTATCCACTGGATTGAAGCTCTCTTCCTAAGTTATGCACAAGGCGCTAATTTTCATTTCAATCTTAAAACTAGGTTCTCACAATACAAAGACGATTACTCCTAACACATACCTAGAGCTAGGCTTTTTTTTCTCTTCATCTCATATTTGAAGCGAGGCTCCTTCACACTAATCCCATATATAGCACTAACCCTATCAGTCACCTTCTTATACATTTAGCTAACCCTAGTCGATGATAAGGCTTACTATGCCTGAGGCCAATCAATTCACCATCCAGACATTCCAATCGCATTTACTTCCACATATACATATCAACATAGCATATCTGCCGAGTGATTGGGCTTGAGTTGTTACACATTTGTTCACTTAAATATAATTTTATACATGACATAATTGATATAAGACAGGTGTTTTGTGCAGAATTTATCCACATCTTTAGAATATGGAACATGTGTTGAATTGTGCCATAAAGAGAAGCAATTTGAGCTAAATTAAGGATGCAAAGAAGGAGATGCTGAAGCACATCTGTTGAAATGGATTTGTTGAGTAAAGTCATGGGAGCAGAAGAAGAATTTCCAGGTGAATCTAATACCAGAAAAGAAAATCCAGCAATCTGGAAATTTCTGCAGCAGAGATCCCATTCGAATGTGGAGATTGACTTACTCGAATACAGTTGCTGAACAAGTTGAATTCTGGAAGGAGGAGAACATTCGAATATAGTGCCAAAGCATTCGAATGCTGTCAAAAAGAGTTCAGAGAATTTCTGGAGGAAATGCATATTCGAATACAGCCAAGCAGTATTCGAATACTAGGACCGTTGGCAGAAAACAGATTCCACGTGATTTTACAGATTCGGGGGAATGCAATCTGGAGGAGAGAGAAAGATTGGGGAATGATGGTATCACATGACCCACACCCACGAGAGATGAAAAAAAGGGGATATACGGGGGGAGATAGACAATTTTTAGAGAGAGAGTAGCTAGGGAACTTCATCTTCTTCCTTCTTCATTTTCTAGTTCAGATTTTCTGCAATTTTTGTTTTCAATTCTGATTTTTATTTTCAGTTTATTGTAATTAGATTTGAATTCTACAGCACATTACAATTTCATTCATGTAATTAGATTTCAATTGGAGTTAAAGAGAAAATTACATTTTCCAGCTTTGAAGGTCATGTCTCTGTTCTTCATTTCTGTTCTTCATTTTCTTAAGATGATCGGCTAGTTTTTCTTGGGCCAAGGCAAGGATAATGTCCTGTCCAATGATTTCCAAGATGCCGTTCTTCATGGATTAATTTTGAGTTCTTTGGTTATCAATTTAGTTGTATCTCGTTACTCTCGAAATCAATGGTTCAATGTCCGATTAACACTTGTTTACATATTCTATCAATGAGTTCATAGAAGTGGCTGAATTCAGAACTCTTATTGCAAATATGTATGGGAGTTGCTAGAGTTAGATCTTCTATAGTTTTCATGATAGCTTATGCACATCACTTGTTTGATCCATGGCTTGTATCATTTGAAATTAATTTTCTCCAAACATTAGAGCAACTAGAATTGATGATCTATTCACTCTTGGTATTTTGAGATTGATTTGGATAGGCATTGGAATTGTCTTGCCCATCTTTTTAATATCAAGTTTTAGTTAAGTTTAGTTTTCATTTCAAAACCCATTTCCAAAACCATCAAAAATTCCAAACCAGATTTTCAATTCTGTTTACCATTCATGTGAGCCATGTTTTGCCTCTTATCATTGATTCAAACATAATTTTGCTCCCTAGATCCCTGTGGATATGACCTGGTTCTCACCAGTTAATTGTGCTACAATGAAACCTTGCACTTGGGGGAGTTTGTCTTGATTTTCCTTACTCAACACCTTTGAAAGCTGAATTTGCATCTTTGTTTACATTTGAGAGTGAGGTAATTAAGCAAAAACAAGCACAATTTTGGCGCCGTTGCCGGGGATCTTTGACAAGCAATGGTGTTTTGAACTCTTGGAGCAAGGATTGGCAACATTACTCACCACCATCTTCAACGACAAAGCTACTCAAGGCATTGGGTAATTTTGTTCCATTCTCATTTCCACCTTTAGTTTCATTTTTATAGGTTTTTGTTTTTAGTTTTAGTGTTTAAATTGTAGTTTCTGATTTCGAAAAAAAAAAATCTGAGTTAGTGCTGCTATTTTGTTTTGAATATCTAAATTTCTGAGTTGTTGGTTTTCTGTGCTGAAATTTGATTGCTGGAAGTTTGATATTCAAATCTGCTGCATGTGATATTCGAATGCCTGAGTTTGTCTCTGAAATTCTGATCTGTTTTGCTGCTAAGTTTTGAACCAAGTTACTGAATCTGATGTCTGCAATCTATTTTCTGAATTTCTGATTCGAATCTGTTGCATCTAATATTCGAATTGCTGCATCTTGTCTCTGAAAAATCTGATTTCATTGGCTGAAATTCACCTTTGAATTATTATTTGACTTGCTGAAAATTTGCATGGAGTTGCTGTACATTCTGCTGCAAGTTGTTAGAAGAAGAGCTCTGATTTTTCTTTGTGAATTGGTGATTTAGTTGTGAAGTTTTAAGGTTGTGTGGGTGTCATTTTGAAGCTGAATTTTTGTGCATGTTGTTAAGGTCTGGTCGAATTATTGGAGAAAATTCTGATTTGCATTCACCATCATCTCTAGCTGAATTAATTGAACTTGCTATATCTTACACATCATCTGAATCATCTGTGCACATGGATCCACCACCACCTTGTTTTACTGGAAGGAAGTGAACTTGGAGAGAATGATGAAATCAATCAAAATCTTCTTAGACCTCTTAGGGAATATCTTCATCTAGCTAGGCA
This sequence comes from Vitellaria paradoxa, assembly GCA_019916065.1. NCBI lineage: Eukaryota > Viridiplantae > Streptophyta > Magnoliopsida > Ericales > Sapotaceae > Vitellaria > Vitellaria paradoxa. The sequence goes on from CM034244.1 coordinate 24,194,571, forward strand.
AACAACTCCCTCATGCATTGTTCTTCCCATTGGCCATCATAATTTCAATTTTAAACTGGGAACAATTCAGCTTTTGCCAACCTTTCATGGAATGGATTCTGAAAATCCTTACATGCATATGAAAGAATTTGAGGATGTTTGTGGGACTTGCATGGATAGGAATACAAATGAGGACATGGTTAGGCTTAAGTTGTTTCCATTTTCACTGAAAGATAAAGCAAAGATGTGGTTGAACTCATTGGAGCCTAGATCAATTGGAACTTGGAGGGACATGCAAACAAAGTTTTTGAAGAAGTATTTTCCAGCCAATAGGACAGTGATACTTCAACAACAAATCATGAATTTTGTATGCAAGCCTAATGAAACATTTGCACATGCTTGGGATAGGTTTAGAGAATTGTTGCAAGCATGTCCACATCATGGGTTTGAGTCTTGGAGAATTGTTAACTTCTTTCATAATGCATTAACTCCAAACTTGAAAATGCTGGTTGCAACAATGTGCAATGGTGAGTTCTATGATAAGACAGCTGAAGAAGCCTTGCATTTCTTTGATTCATTGGCTGAAAATACTAAACAATGGGAGGTAGTTTCTCCATTTTCTGAGTTTTCTGACAGCATAGGTGCAAGAGGAAAGTTTCATCTCAGTGACACTGATGATCTTGGTGCTCGATTGGCTGCATTGTCAAAGAAAGTGGAGTTGATGGAGCAAGAGAAGCAAGGATTGAAGAAAAAGGAAGTTAACTGTGTGTTGTGTGAAACCTCGGATCACAAGACAGATGATTGTCCCGCACTTCCAGCTTTTAAGGAAGTTCTTTATGGTCAAGTGAATCCCCCACCAGCTGCAAGAAATTACAACTCAAATCAGGGGATAAACAATTTTGCTTCAGGAAATCAGCCATATTCGAATGCTTACAATGCTGGATATAGAGGCCATTCGAATACTTCTTGGAGAGCTGAGGCACAACACCAGCAGCAGCAGCAACCTCAACAACCTTTTCCACCTCAATCACATCCACCTCAATCATTTCATTCCCAACCTTATCAACCTCAACAAAACACCAACAGTTACCAGCCACCACATAAAAGGTCTTTGGAGGATACCTTGCAACAATTCATGCAAGGGCAAATTGGAACTAACAACCAAAATTCAAAGTTCCAAGATCAAACTAATAGGGCTATGGAAGACATTCGGAGTCAATTGTCAAAACTCACTCAAGCCTTAACTTTGAGAGAAACAGGAAAGCTTCCATCTCAGCCCAAACCAAATCCCACTGGGCAAGTGCACTTCAGTGAATCATCTTCTTCAAGTGCAAATGAGAATTTGGAACATGTGCAAGCTATTTCAACATTGAGAAGTGGGAAACAGATCTTGAAACCAGATTATATTCCAATTGAGGAGGGAAATGAGCAAGATATGATGGAAGATGGGGAAGAAATTCAGCACAACAGCAGCAGCAGCAACAAAGCAATTGAACAACAGCTGCTCACCAAAACAGAAGCTGAATTGCAGCAAAAGCAGCTGCTAAAAGAACAAAAATAGCAGCTGCACAGTAGACCAGAAATTGAGGAACAGCAACAAATTGAACAAAATCTGCACAACAGGACAGAAAATGAACAGAAACAAAATCTGGACAGCATAGGAAAAGCTACACAGAAACAGCAGCTGAACAATTTTGAGCAGAATAGCAAAATTCAGAAGCAAGATCAGGTAAATTCTGAGAATGCACTTGAGTTTTCTGAAAATAAAACCAAGGATTTTGATAAAAACCAGCTGGAAAAGAGTGAAAAAGTTTCTAGGAAAAGAGAAGATTTCAAAAGAAAACCAGCTGGACAGCCCTGATTTCATTCCAAAAATCCCTTTTCCTCAAAGGTTGAACAAAGGAAAGAAAGAAAATCTGAATTCTGAAATTTATGAACTTTTCAAACAAGTCAGAATAAACATTCCTTTGCTTGATGCTATAAAGCAAAATCCATCTTATGGAAAATTTTTGAAAGATTTGTGCATTGTCAAAAGGAGAATGAATGTCAAAGAAAAAGCATTTTTAACTGAACAAGTGAGTTCAATTTTGCAATTTAAAACCCCTCCAAAATATAAAGATCCGGGGTGTCCTACAATTGCATGCATCATTGGGGAAAAGAGGGTAGATAGAGCTTTGTTGGATTTGGGAGCAAGTGTTAATCTTTTGCCATTTTCTGTGTACCAACAACTTGGATTAGGTGAGCTTAGACCTACTAGGGTGACACTTCAATTAGCAGATAGGTCAGTCAAAGTCCCTAGAGGTATTGTGGAGGATGTCCTAATTCAAGTGGAGCATTTTGTCTTCCCAGTAGACTTCATAGTGCTTGATACCCAACCAATTCAAGGTCCACAACCAGCTGTCCCAGTCATTCTAGGACGACCATTTTTGGCCACTTCTAATGCTTTGATAAATTGTAGGACTGGAGTCATTAAGTTGTCTTTTGGTAACATGACAATTGAAAAGAACATCTTTAATGTGACCAAACAGCCAAGTGACCATGAGGAGATAGAAGAAGTGGATTTGATTCAAATAGTCATACAAGAGCACTTTGATAGAGAGTACTTAGATGACCCACTGGAGAGAGCTTTAGTGAACAGTGACCAAGTAGATTTCCTAGATGATTGTGACTTGGAAAATGTTGGTGAAGGAGAATTTGAGGAAATGGAAAAATCAGTGATGTCAATGAACCAGTGGAGGCCCACTTTTGAGTCCTTAGAGCTGCCCACAGTCAAAACAGAATCATCCTTTGAAAAGCCACCTGTACCTGAGAGAAAACCTCTACCAAATGACTTGAAATATGTGTTTTTGGGTGAGGGAGAGTCCTATCCAGCTGTTATTTCTTCTCAGCTGAGTCTGGACCAGGAAAGAAAGCTTGTGGATGTCTTGAAGAAACATAGAAGAGCTTTGGGCTGGATTATAGCAGATTTGCAAGGAATTAGCCCTTTGATTTGTACCCATAGGATCTTTTTGGAGGAGGATGCCAAACCCATTAGGCAGATGCAAAGGAGACTAAACCCAAACATGAAAGAAGTGGTTAGGGGAGAGGTAATTAAGCTATTGGATGCTGGAATTATCTACCCTATCTCAGACTCTAAATGGGTTAGTCCAACTCAAGTAGTGCCCAAGAAATCCGGAGTGACTGTGGTGAAAAATGAACAAGATGAGCTAGTTCCAATGCGCATCCAAACAGGATGGCGCATGTGCATAGATTATAGGAAGTTAAATGCAGTCACAAGGAAGGATCATTTCCCTCTTCCATTCCTAGATCAGGTATTGGAAAGAGTGGCAGGACAGGCATTCTATTGTTTCTTGGATGGATACTCAGGGTACAATCAAATTGAAATTGCATTGGATGATCAGGAGAAGACCACATTTACTTGCCCATTTGGTACTTTTGCATATAGGCGCATGCCTTTTGGCCTTTGCAATGCTCCTGCTACTTTTCAGAGGTGCATGATTAGTTTGTTTAGTGACTTTGTGGAGAAATTTCTTGAAGTGTTCATGGATGACTTTTCAGTCTATGGGAGTGACTTTGATTTGTGCTTGGGGAATTTAGAGAAAGTTTTGGCAAGATGTGAAGAGAAAAACTTGGTGTTGAATTGGGAGAAATGCCATTTTATGGTAACTCAGGGGATAGTTCTTGGTCATATAGTGTCTTCTAGGGGGATAGAAGTAGATAGAGCAAAAGTTGAGATTATTCAAAAACTTCCTACCCCTAGATGTGTCAAGGATGTCAGATCATTTTTAGGACATGCAGGTTTCTATAGGAGGTTCATTGCATCATTCAGTGCCTATTTCTAGACCTTTGTGCAATCTCCTAGGCCAGGATGTTCCTTTTGATTGGACATCAGATTGTCAGGCTTCATTTGATAGACTTAAGGACTTGCTCACTTCAGCCCCCATTATGCAGACACCAGATTGGACTCTACCTTTTGAGATCATGTGTGATGCTAGTGATAGTGCCATTGGTGCAGTCCTAGGTCAGAGGAGAGAGAGGAAGTCACATGTGCTATACTATGCTAGCAAATCCCTTAGTGATGCACAAAAGAACTACACAACTACTGAGAAGGAGTTGCTAGCAGTAGTATATGCATTGGATAAGTTTAGATCATATCTTGTGGGATCTCATGTCATTGTGTTTACTGATCATGCAGCACTTAAGTATCTTTTGACCAAATCTGATGCCAAGCCAAGACTCATTAGGTGGATTCTTTTGCTGCAAGAATTTGATTTAGAGATTAAAGATAAGAAGGGAGTTGAAAATGTAGTTGCTGACCATCTTTCTAGACTTCCACATCAGGACTTAGCAGCTTTTGAGTCACCTATTAATGAGACTTTCCCTGATGAGCAGTTGTTCCATTTAGATTCCTCAGAGACACCATGGTTTGCAGACATAGCCAATTATTTGGTTTCAGGTGTGGTGCCTTCTCATTGGACCATGTTAGATAAGAAAAAGTTTTTCAGGAATGTGAGGCACTTTTTCTGGGATGATCCATATCTGTTTAAGTATTGCTCAGATCAGGTCATAAGGAGATGCATACCCGAGAGTGAAGCCCAGAGTGTCATTAGTTTTTGTCATACTCTTGCATGTGGAGGTCATTTTTCAGCTAGGAAGACAGTGGCAAAGATTTTACAGAGTGGATTATTTTGGCCTACCATGTTTAGGGATGTGCATGCCTTTTGTGTTGCTTGTGATAGGTGTCAAAGGCTTGGTAAGATCACTAGGAGAAACATGATGCCACTTCACCCCATTTATGTGCTTGATATCTTTGATTGTTGGGGTATGGATTTTATGGGACCATTTGTGAATTCATTTGGCAATGAGTATATCTTAGTGGCAGTGGATTATGTTTCAAAGTGGGTAGAGGCCATACCAACTAGGACCAATGACCACAAGGTAGTGATAAAATTTTTGAAGGAAAATGTGTTTTCAAGATTTGGAATGCCAAAGGCCATGATAAGTGATAGGGGAACACATTTTTGCAATAGATATGTTGGCCTATTGATGAGGAAGTATGGGGTTGTGCATAAGGTTGGAACATCATATCATCCCCAAACAAGTGGACAAGCCGAGTTGGCCAATAGAGAGATCAAGAGAATCATTGAAAAAACAGTGAATCCCACAAGGAAAGATTGGTCTTTGAAATTGGTTGATGCACTTTGGGCTTATAGGACTGCCTACAAGACTATCCTAGGCATGTCTCCTTATAGGTTAGTGTATGGAAAAGCTTGTCATCTTCCTGTGGAACTTGAACACAAGGCCTATTGGGCAGTGAAATACTTCAATGAAAACATCACTGAATCTGGTTGTCAGAGGAAATTGCAACTAAATGAGCTTGAGGAGATTAGGAATGATGCATATGAGAATGCTAAGATCACCAAGGATAGAGTGAAGAAATGGCATGATACACATATCCTCAAAAGAGAGTTGTTTGTGGGTCAAAAGGTTTTGTTGTATGACTCAAGGTTACACTTGTTTCCCGGGAAGTTGAAGTCAAGATGGAGTGGTCCATATGTGATTCAGAACATCACTGAGTTTGGGGCTGTTGACATTCAAAATCCAACCTCCAAGAATGTTTTTAGAGTGAATGGACAGAGATTGAAAGAGTATCATGAGAATTTTGTTGCTGAAGTAGAGAGTTGGGATCTTGAAGATCCCCCAAATTCTGTTTGAATGAAGAAAGGATTCTGACTTTGTATCATAATAGTGTAGGTTCTGTTATGCTTTTGATTTTCTGTTTTCTTTGGTTTTTGTAATTTTCTTTCTTTCATCTAAAAAAAAAAAAAATTTCAGTTTGCAAGTTTTAACACATTGGTTTCAGCAAGTTTCATGAAGAATTGAGAATTTCTGCTTTGTGTTTTACTGATATCTGAATTTTCAAAGGTTGGAACTGACATGTGCTATTTGCGGTAGCAACATCACTTGTGGTGGAACTACTTGAGAGTCAAATGGAATAAATGCATTTGCTTGATTTGTTTTGGGAGTATAATGCATTAACCAAATTGGGTAGCACATGCTTTCAAAGTGTTTCAGAATGCAGCCAAAGGATTTCAATTGAGCATGCTTCATTAAGGATCAAGTCACATCAGCAGGTGCAACAAAAACTGATCAAATCTGGTACTGCTATAAGTCCAAATCAGATGAGAAATTCATCTCATTCGAATAGCTGAACAGTCATTTGAATAGGCCATCTGAGCACAAAATCTCATCTGTGAACAGCAACCCATCTTGCATATTTACTGATCTCCTGCATCTTTGTTGTTTGTGATGCTTGGCAGAACCTCACTGATCCTTAATTACACTCAACCCATTTTGCATTATTTTGGTTTTATTGATTTGCATTTTCTTTGAGAATATTGCATTGAACAAGTTGGGGGGAGCAACTGTTTTGGTAATACCTTGGAGTTTCAGCTGGTCTACATCACTCAAACATGTTAACCTTAAACTCAGCAGGTACCTCTTTTCCCTTTGCACTTTATTCCAAATTGTTTGACTTGTTTGTGCATTGAGGACAATGCTTGTTTCTAGTTGAGGGGGGGAAATAGTTTGAGTTCTTTTCTTGGTCTTATGCATTGGTGTTGATTGGAATATGCTGAATGAAATTGCTGATCTACTTTGTTATACTTGATGAATTGAAATTTGAGTAGTGTGTTTAATTTAGCTAAAATGCTGAGAATTTTCTAAAAAAAAAAAATTTCTAAATTTTCTGTGATTTTTTCTTTTTAAGTTGTTCTTTTTGTTCTTCTTTTGAGTTTAGCTGTTATGAGTGTGAATAAACTTAACTCAGGTGACAAAATAAGGTTTGAGCATTTCTATGGGATTGTTAGCAGATTTGAACACTGGAATTACTGTTTGGGATTTTCTGATGCAACCTATTCGAATATGGGCTGTGGTATTCGAATACCTGTTACAGCTTATATTGTAATTGGTTGTATTGATGTATTTTTGGATTAAATTGTGGGCTAACAATTCAACAGGATTTTTCAAATTTAATTTTGTCAAAGTTTTCTAAAAAAAAAAAAAAAGAAAAATATGTAGAAACATGGCTTAAATTTCTCTGAGAATTCATCACAGATTTTGGTCAGTTACTGGATTGCTGGATGGGAGACTGTATTCGAATGGGGTCTGTTGGTATTCGAATATGCTGAGGCGGGTCAGTAACCTAAATGAGGTTTTTCTCATTCGGATACTTGAAAATTCATATCCGAATGCCCTAAAAGCACACACCCCTTAAGTTCCCCCCATCTACTCAAATTAAAAGGGGTGCAAAACAGAGATTTGGGATTTCTGAAAGACAAATACGAAGCTAGGGTTTTCTGAGAAGATTGAAGAAGAACAATCCGAAGTTTGGAGGGAATAAGGATGAAGAGGAAGGTGACTGCACCTGGACCAAGGCGATGGAGTCAGCGATTGAGGGAAACTATGGGAGGTGTCAGGTCTGTTCAATCTTCTTTCTATGAACCTGTAGACCTAAGTGCCCAACCCCAATCTCCTACACTTTCTCCTATCACTGAAAGCCAACCAACCATTGAACCTGAACAAGCCCCAGACGACATCAATGTGGATGTCAATGTTGAAGCTGACATTCCAAGAACAGAAGTTCCCTGGTGAAGGGACTTCTGCAACACCCTACTCTAACCCTAGGTTTTCCAATGAAGTAGCAAAAGATAGATACCTTAATTGGTATTCTAAGAGGGCTGTCCTGTGTGAGAGGGGTATCAACATTGAAGACTATTCTGATCCCCCTTATGAGCTAGTAGACATGATTAACAGGAGGGGATGGACTGATTGGGTTATTGTGAGTCAGAAGGCAGTAGTACCTCTGGTTAGGGAATTTTATTCTAATGCTGTGAAAGGAAAGAAAGGAAAAATTGAGATTAAGACCAATGTGAGGAAGAAGGAAATACTGCTGACACCTGAGTCTATTGCAATGTATGTTGGATTACCATTTGGACAGTCTATGGTTATTAATTCGGAACAGCAAGCTGAATGGATAGAACAACTTAAAAAAGAAAATTTGGTAAAGTTGCTTTCTGGAAATCCTCAAGCTTAATGGAAGGGAGTTAGATTGTCAAAAGGGGACCTCACAGATAAGAGTAAAGTGTTGCACATGTTGGTCTGTTCAAAGATTTTACCGCATGCCTATGTCTCAGCTGTGACTTTACCACAAGCTGAGATGATTGGAAGGCTTCTCCTAGATATCCCCATTGACTTGACAAAGCACATTTGGAATATAATCACTAGAGCAATTGCAAAACCAGAGGTGAATTCTGGTTTGCCTTTTGGGGGGTTGATAACTAAAATTCTGCAAAGTCATGGGGTGAAGGAAAAGAGTGGAATGGAGGCAGTGAAACCTGCCACTCGAATTGCTCAAACTTCAATGAAGAGGAGTAAAGGGCAATTAGCAAGGAAGGTGGCAGTAGACTCACAGAAAGAACAGCAATCTGAGGAGCAATCAGGGACTGAAGTGGTGACTCTTCAAAGCTTGTATGCATTAGTGAAGGATGTGAAGGATCAGCAAATGGAGATGGCAGCTGAGCTGAAGAATTTAAAGGACAAACAGGATGCTGATCATCAACAAATGCTTGAAATGTTGGAAGGGTTACATGAACCAGCTGCTCCTGAAGATTATATGACACCTCCAGATCATTGAAGCCTGCTGTCCTTGAGCCATAAAGCTAGAATCTGTGAATGAATTTTAGGAAAATTTAAAGCCATGTTTTGTTCTCAGAAAACAGTTTCTTTTGTTTTATTTTCTGATTTTGTTAATTTTGAATTTGAATGACTTTGAACTCTGAATTTGAATGATATTTTTGTTGGAAATCCATTTTGAGCATTGGGGTTGTGTTGTGATCTGTTTAGTTGAGATGAGCTCTTTTGTTTTAAATGCATGACAGGCTATAACTTCGAATGTACCTTGATGCTGATTGCTGGATTTTGAGTTTTTAGTTTGGAATTTGAATTAGTTGTTATGTTTAATTTGCTTAATGGTTGAATTGGTAGGATAGAGTTAGTTTTTAACTTGTCAACTTAGACATGGACATTTATGAATGAGTTTCTTGATTGAACAATGGATTGCATTATTTCCCAGCCATAGTGGAGACTTAAACCTGAAGTGAGATTTTGAGCCTTTAAGCTTTGTTTATAAGAGATATGCAATTACTCTAGAGCTTATCAAAAGCTGAAACATTTCTTTACTATTTTCTTCAATAACTCCAATTACAATACTTTGCTTTGGGTGTTTGTGAAGTTGTAGAGGAATTGAACTTGATTCTTGGTTCTTAGTTTTTATGGTTGAATGAAATGAAACCAAGGAAATGATATTAGGCCATTTTTCTTATCTTTTGAGCTTAAAAAAAAATTCCTTTTCTTTGATGAACATCATCCTTGGAGCCAAGTTTGAGCTTTATTAGAGCATTCATACTTCTTTATTCTTACCACATCATCCCCTTAACCATTATGAATGCTCTTTAGCCTTCCCTAATAGATTGGAATACACTGAAAATATTAAGGAAGAGCAATGAACAACATTTTGGGATTTTTGGGGTGAGGATAGAAAAATTGATGGAATGAAGGAAAAGAATGATAAGAGGATATGGTGATGTCCAAATTCAGAAAACTCTGTTTCGATTATGAGTTTCAACTTTTAGATATATAGACATCCAAAAAAAAAAAAAAAAAAAGAAACTGATTTCAGTGTTCCAATTCATTTTGAATTCCTTAATCCTCCTTTCAACTACCTCATCAAACCTCATGGCCCCATTACAACCCAAAGCAAGTCCTAATTGATTTTTGGAAGAATTATCATTCAATTGTGAAATTTAGGAATTGGGGGGTATAGTGAAAATTCTAAAATAATCTTACTGCACTATTCTTTCATGGAGTTATGCCAAGTCCTTTTCTTTATTGGATTGAACGTTTTTGACTTGTAGATGCACCCTCTTAGAATTTGATTTACATTTATTCTTTACAAAAAGGGGCATCTTGAGGGGAACCTTGTGTGCTTCATTTTCTTGTGAATGAATTCCAAGGTGAGATTTTGAAGTTGAAGCTTTGGGAAGTAATATGATTCAAAGTTCAGGATAGAGTTTGATTATGGAGATCTATGTTGAGTTAACAGGTTAAGAACTGAATTTTCATGCTTGGATCAAGTGTTTAGCAAATTTCACATACCATACATAATTTCATGATTCTAGGAGTGTTAGCTTAAATTTCTTAGCTTGATGTATTGAGTAACATTCCATGGTTATGACTTATTATCCATTTAGAATTGAAGATGCTATTTTTAGATGTGTCCTTCACAGATGTGCAACTTCATAACATGAAAATGTTGATTGTTTTTAAAGGCAGCCTTCCTTCTTTAAGCATTGCTAGGGACTAGCAATGTCTAAGTTGGGGGGTGTGATTGGGCTTGAGTTGTTACACATTTGTTCACTTAAATACACTTTTATACATGACATAATTGATATAAGACAGGTGTTTTTTGTAGAATTTATCCACATCTTTAGAATATGAAACATGTGTTGAATTGTGCCATAAAGAGAAGCAATTTGAGCTAAATTAAGGATGCAAAGAAGGAGATGCTGAAGCACATCTGTTGAAATGGATTTGTTGAGTAAAGTCATGGGAGCAGAAGAAGAATTTCCAGGTGAATCTAATACCAGAAAAGAAAATCCAGCAATCTGGAAATTTCTGCAGCAGAGATCCCATTCGAATGTGGAGATTGACTTACTCGAATACAGTTGCTGAACAAGTTGAATTATGGAAAGAGGAGAACATTCGAATATAGTGCCAAAGCATTCGAATGCTGTCAAAAAGAGTTCAGAGAATTTCTGGAGGAAATGCATATTCGAATACAGCCAAGCAGTATTCGAATACTAGGACCGTTGGCAGAAAACAGATTCCACGTGATTTTACAGATTCGGGGGAATGCAATCTGGAGGAGAGAGAAAGACTGGGGAATGATGGCATCACACGACCCACACCCACGAGAGATGAAAAAAAGGGGATATACGGGGGGAGATAGACAATTTTTAGAGAGAGAGTAGCTAGGGAACTTCATCTTCTTCCTTCTTCATTTTCTGGTTCAGATTTTCTGCAATTTTTGTTTTCAATTCTAATTTTTATTTTCAGTTTATTGTAATTAGATTTGAATTCTACAGCACATTACAATTTCATTCTTGTAATTAGATTTCAATTGGAGTTAAAGAGAAAATTACATTTTCCAGCTTTGAAGGTCATGTCTCTGTTCTTCATTTCTGTTCTTCATTTTCTTAAGATGATCGGCTAGTTTTTCTTGGGCCAAGGCAAGGATAATGTCCTGTCCAATGATTTCCAAGATGCCGTTCTTCATGGATTAATTTTGAGTTCTTTGGTTATCAATCTTAGTTGTATCTCGTTACTCTCGAAATCAATGGTTCAATGTCCGATTAACACTTGTTTACATATTCTATCAATGAGTTCATAGAAGTGGTTGAATTCAGAACTCTTATTGCAAATATGTATGGGAGTTGCTAGAGCTAGATCTTCTATAGTTTTCATGATAGCTTATGCACATCACTTGTTTGATCCATGGCTTGTATCATTTGAAATTAATTTTCTCCAAACATTAGAGCAACTAGAATTGATGATCTATTCACTCTTGGTATTTTGAGATTGATTTGGATAGGCATTGGAATTGTCTTGCCCATCTTTTTAATATCAAGTTTTAGTTAAGTTTAGTTTTCATTTCAAAACCCATTTCCAAAACCATCAAAAATTCTAAACCAGATTTTCAATTCTGTTTACCATTCATGTGAGCCATGTTTTGCCTCTTTAATCCATTTGATTCAAACATGATTTTGCTCCCTAGATCCCTGTGGATATGACCTGGTTCTCACCAGTTAATTGTGCTACAATGAAACCTTGCACTTGGGGGAGTTTGTCTTGATTTTCCTTACTCAACACCTTTGAAAGCTGAATTTGCATCTTTGTTTACATTTGAGAGTGAGGTAATTAAGCAAAAATAAGCACCGAGGCACTGGTTTTAGAGCTACGTTGACTTGATCCCTTTATAGGGTATGTAGGCAGCTCGAGTAGATAGTTTGAGCGTAGTCCCCATTGTCTTCATAGACCATCTGCATGAGATGCCAATTTAGACTTCGAGCTAGGCTTTTTATATCACATCAACTTATAATTCAGACCATTATAGTTTTGAACTACCTCGACTTAATCCCTTTAAAGGGTACGTAGATAGCTTGAACATATAGCTTAAGTTTGGTCACCTTAGTCTTTAGGGACCATCTTCACACTACTTCCAAGCACACACACAAACTCATCCATAAGGACTATAAAAGTACACATACTTAACTCCATATAGCATCCTAATTCAAATCTTATCCCTAGTTGTAGACTTAGTTTTTAAATCGCTTTTAGAGTTAAATCTGCATATAGAACCCTTTAGGGTGCATCACTACCACATAAGTAGGCATAACACTACACTCGCACACATGAGCTAGGCTTGGCCATCTCATATTTCATGTATCATTTGCATTTATGCAACGATCATTATAAACTAGAGTATTATATTGTGAGATTATGACTACGAAGAACAGAAAGGGATTGGATATCCCTAAGTATCCAAGCATAATAGTTTCTGTGCGTAGCTAGACCTGCTATCTCTGATTGCACAGAGTAGTTAAGAGTCACTAAAAAGGGGCCATTTATCATTATTTAAAAAATATAAAATAAAACATTTTAAGTCATAATCAAAACTCCAGTTTCTCAACAAACCTATTCTGAAAGTGTTGGGAGGTGACTCCTAATCTCTATAATCAAGGCCTTATTTCAAAACAAAAAACATATTTTTATCAATTGGGTTATCTCAGATGCACTATGTCATAATAAAGACTTATGACACGTGCCCATCGGTCCCCCGCGTAGATTTGGTCACAGCATAGCGGAATTCGATGAGACTTGACATCACGCTTGGGTAACATATTAAATATTTGTTAAATATTCATACATTCTTATTATTTTGTGTTCACAAATAGATGATAACTAAACTTTTAAACTACTAATTGTAAGATGTTGATGATGACATCAGGCTAGGTTAGCATCCAGGGCATAGTTACGATCATGATGAGGTATAATTTTACTTATCGACAATTGCATAAATTCCTTACAAAGTTATAAATTCCATAACTCTGAATAGTTTATGATATAGAGTTAAACATAGACATTAAAGTTTAGGACTTAGTTTGTCAACTACTCAAACTAAGCAAATGGCATTCGATATCAACAAAACTTGACATGTAGCTAGTTCTAGGCATTTAGGACCTACAAGAATGAACGCATGGGAATTCAAGGTAAAGATCGCTCAGAATGGCTAAAGTAGCTTCTAGTTGAAACTTGAGAGTTAGAACTTCTAACTTTGGATTCAACTGTTTAAACTAAGCAAACGGCATTTTGATGTCAACAGAACTTGGTGTGTAACTAGTTCTAGGCATTTAGGACCTACAGGAATGAACCGCATGGGAATCCGAGCTATGGATCCCTAGGAATGGCCCCGAATAGCTTCTAGTTGAAACGTAAAACTTAGAACTTGAAACATAGAAATTGACTGCTCAATCTGAGCATACGGCATTTGACGTCAACATAACTTGGCATGAACTAAGTCCTAGGAATTTAGGACTTGTAGGAATGAACTGCACGAGAATTTGAACTACAGATTACTTGAGATAAACCCGAGTAGCTTTAATGTAGAAATATGAAACTTAAAACTTAAAACTTAGGAGTTGATTGCTCAAACCGAGCATACGACATCTAATGTCAATGAAACTTGATGTGGAATGAGTCTTGGGGATTTAGGACTAGGAGGAATAAATTGCGTGGGAATCCAATTTATGGATCGCTCAGAATGACCCCAAGAAATTTATACTTTTAATTTGATTAAATTTAAAATTTTGCAAGTTAATTTTGTCTATGATTTTAATTTTAAATTCATTCATTATAATTTCTATAAGTATTTAATTTAATTTTTTGTAACTCTATTTTAGGTTTGATGGGTTCTCATGTGGTTTTGATTTTGACCCTCACTCGAAAACATTGGTTTTTTTCTCTTTTTTGTAAAATTAAGGATAATGTAATAATTATTTTATTTGTTATTTTATCAATATTTATATTTTTGTTGGATAATTCATGTTGTCATGGTATATTTGAATGTACGATTTTAATCAATGTACATGTTTTTTGTATGAATTCATGGGTTTTTCTTAGTTTTAGCAAAAATAAACAAATTAAAAAAAGTTCACTATAGATGACCACTTAGAGGCGGTCTTCTAAAAGCTTTTGCTATTGGGCTTTTTGGTGACTGCCTCAAAGTGGTCGTCTAAAGGGAATGTACGACCACTTCGAGGTGGTCGGCAAAAAAATTTGGCCCAGTTAAATATCGACCGCTTTTGGCATTCGAGAGAATCTATGACAGCCTTAAGCAGTGGCACATTGCCTTTCTCGACCCAAGCATCCCCGACCACCTCAAAGCGGTTGTCAAGTAGTCGTTTAAATTATAGACGGCTGCCTCAGATCCTTTAGATGACCGCTTGAGGCGGTTGAGCATTTCTTCCCCCTAGTAGTGATTATATTATTTTGCATATGGCATGGTCCTAACCAAAAATATTAGTTATTTTTAAATTTTAATTTGACTTGTGGTAATAATTTTTTTTTACCTGTATAATTAATAACCAATTTTAATTTTTACATGAACCCTGTAATTCAATACAAGATATAAATTACAATAAATTCATTATTGCATCCGAAGATATTAAAGAAAACAAAAATATTTCACATAGTACAACATCAAAAATCCATACAACAATACTAAAAAAAGTTCATAATATAGTAACAAAGCTATATTGATAATACAATGTTAGAAAAGCATCCTGAGTATTGCATTAAAAACAAACAAACAAACATAACATTCCCAATACATTACAAAAAAGAAAAATTAAATCCGTATTAATCTTGATCTAAATTCTTGAAAAAAAATAAAATGATGATTAATTTAATAGATCGGCTAAACACAATAATATATAAATATAACATAAAAATAATATTTAAAAAACTTATTGTTTACATTTACTTGTGTATCAACTATAATTCCTTAGAGAAATGTGATAATTATTTTGAATATTTATGGACTTCTTTTGTTGTATTGATTAGTTATGTATCAACTATAATGCTTCTAAGAAACACAATAATTGTTATGTATAGGATTAGTTTAAGTATTAGGTAATGTCTAAGGCCACCATCCATTGACAAGGCCTCAAGTTTAAAAAGAATATATACATATAGATATATACTTAGTTATTTTAAAATTATCCTCTCTTTATTTTCAATACTTATCTTAACCTCAAATAATTTTAAAATTTATTTTAATTTATAAAAACAATACCTTGTACGAAAATATACAATATATTTGTTAAAAATTAATTTAAATGGACTCTATTTCCTTTTATTTTCAACAATTATAAGATATTCTCCCTCATTTTTAATTCTAAAAATGACTTACACAATTAGGAAATATATTTACTGTTTAATGATTATTATTTCCAAATTAATAATATAATAATTGTCTTAAATTATTGTTTAAATAGCTATACTAAAATCTAGTAAGTAATTTTATGTCTCAAATGACTATAAGAATTATATTTAAATAAAAATTTTAAAATACTTATGTTATGCCAAAAATTTTTAAATATTTTAAAATATTTCAATTTCGCTTCAAGTTTTAGATAAAATTTACTTATCCCTAACTACTATTCAAAATGTTCTCACCTCTTGGGCGGATAACTCTTCCCTAACTACTAATGCTGGTGCTTCAATACCTCAATGCTGCTTGCACTATGTTAAAGATTAAAATCCTAGCCTATATTATAATTTGGGTTTGGATTTTTTTAAGTCAAAGCAGCTGTACTAGAGCAAATTCTAAAATACATATACTGTCATTTGCTAACTTTGATTGTTAATTCCTAATGCTGAATATAATAAAGGCTGGAACACCAAGAAGAATCTATCTTGATTTTGGTATTGCAAAATGTCATAACCAAATAGTCTAAAACCCTAAAACCATTCCTTATTTTGAGACTTATGAAACACAAGGTTGTGGTGAAGAATCACTTAGCTGAATTCCTTCCAACTTCCCTAAATCTATCATCTTCCGTAATTGTAACTCTCAATTTTTTCTCCAACCATGGCTCTCACAAAATTGATAAAGGCTGTGGTGAGAGTAAGCTTCGGCCTCGCTTACCCGAAGAGGTTCTACATTGCAGCCTCCAACACTAGCTTCAATAGATCTTCCTCTTTCTCCTCGTCCTCCTCCTCTTTCAAACTCGCTAGCTCTATGTTCTCTAATGAAGTCTTTCTCATCTTCTATGGCCTTTATCAGTAGGTGCATTTAGAATATTTCTTAATTTCTTGATGCGTGCTGTGTTTTTTATTCAATCTGGTATTTTGTGATGTGAATTTTTGTTTCAACTAGTTTTGATTTGTGCCGTTAGTTGTTTTGCATGTGTGGGAATTGGTGGATTTAATGTATGACTTTAATTATAGTAAACGTGTGCTGTTGAGTTTGGGATTGCCACTGTGAAAATATTATGTTGTTATAGTTGGTTGCGGTTAAAATGAAATAAAAGATTGGGTTTTTGAACTTGAATTATTGTTAAGGGGTAACTAAGCGTATTTAGTGAAATACTTTGTGAAAATGAGGGGAAAGATTTGTGCTCTTCGTTATGATCTTTTCTAACTTTTTGTATATTGAAAGATGCTGGAATTGTGCACTAGACTAAAGTGCCAATTCAGTGTTCCTTTTTCAACATGGTTTGTAGTCTATAGAAGCAATATTCACTAACACATAGCCATATATATAACAAATAATATGTATTGAAAATTCGTAATTTGCTGCTAAAAGATCCCAATCAAACAATCATACACACAAGAATAAAGAAGGCAGGATAGAAGGAACAAAGATACCCACACAAGGAGACCTCAAATAAAACTTTCACTAAAATAAACATTGGTTACAAACTCAAACTCTCGATAGATCGACTCCTCGACTCTATACTCTGTTGACGTTTGCTCGAATCCTCGATTCACCAACTCTTTCAGCGAAAGCCCTTCGACTCCTCGAAGGCACGATACTGACTCCTCAGTGGCTTTGCTGAATCCACAGCGTGTTGAATCCTCAACCTTCACAAACCTCAAACCCGAACTCCTTCGGATTGAACATGAACATGTTGGCTAAGTAATGGAGAGAATAATTAAACTTTTAGGCTTCCAATCTCATGTGTATTCTCTCAGCATGTAACCTTGAATGTCACGCCCCGGATTTTCATAACCCGAATGCCCGAGGGTGACTAAGGATTATTTGTTGAGTATAAAAATGAGATGATAACAACATGCCGTCACACCCTAAATTTTTTTCAAATTGGGGTTGACTCACAATAAAAATTTAAGGTATTCAAAATCCCTAGTTTATCCCAACCAATATTTATAAGCCATTAGGCTAAATCATTTGGTAGGGTTCAACCGCAAAGTACAAAATAAAGATAGATAATAGTATTATAGAGCCATTTAAGCATCCCAACCATTTGATTAACATTACATATCAAATAAAAGTAAATTGGGTCTAAACTTAATGATTATAATCATCCAACAATTATTATTACAGACCACAATAATAAATAAAGTCTTCCAGTATTGCACAAGAAAAAAAAATAGATAACTCGTTCGGTAGAATATTTAAGAGAAATTAATCTATTTCCAGCTCATCTTCAGTATCCCTGTGCTTAATATCCTGAAAAAAAATATTCCCACAAAGGGGTGAGCTGCTCAAGCCCAGTAATCAAAATCTCCTAGGTGCCTATATGCAGTGGTCATAATACTACACTATATTAGGTGACTCAATACAATGAATGTGATTAAGTGGCATACTGTTTATGCAAAAATTATTTCAATAGATCCCAACTAAATAATATAAATTATAGTTACAACGATTCGATGAAACCGTCACTGTAACTACTATTTTACTTACACGTAAAATAGTTTGATGTTGATATGTGTACCACAATGAAATCGGTGTCGTAATGGTGGGGATCTCAGATTCAGATCTTCAAGGTGTCGGGGTCAAACCCCACAACGATATAGGTTTCATATATATTTTTTTCTACATCTTTTTATAAAATATTTATCTAAAGGAATTAAACATAATTAAATAATTCCAACACATCATTCATACATAAGCAAAAGAGGTTGCCAGTCATAGTAAAATTTGATAAAGGGGTTTAATCTAAATCCTCCTAAGGTAATCATACTTCTATCCTCCTCTACCCCTAGCCTTGGGAACCAGTGACTTTACAGGCTTAGCATCCAATGCATTCCGACGGTGTCACCCACCAAAAACCTAGCCGTCACGATCGGCTATCCGACTGGCCAGGTCAGAAGGGTGCATCTCCCAAATAAAATGCACATGTTCCCATCTCCATCTAAAAGGCCATTCTACCCACCCATCACCCCATTGCCAAAGATATCTTTAGCACTGAGTGTCTTAATTTATCTTTACCCTTTGACATTCCAAGGGTACCTTGTATGGCAATCAGACATTTTTAACAACAACCGGCAATGTTCTCGGGTGATGAATCTTAAGTGGGATTATTTAGTCACATACGGTATACTTTAAGTATTTTATCTCAATTCAAAATTTAATATTAATTCACAATAAATTAAAGATTAAACATAATCACCAATATTGTTATCACAAAGGTAGGTATCATATGTAAATTAACAAGAAGCACGTAACTAGAAATAATTTATAATTCGAATTAGTATTTTAGTTAATTATTTTGACAAGTTTGTCGTACTACCTTAGATAAGAATAAAATTATTTCTAATGGTATATTAATTAAGTCAAGATTGGCAACTTAGTGGGCGGCGCGACCCTAATTGCAATTTGAAGTCGTGAGTTTGAACCTCATTGGCTGCGATCTCGGTTTTTCCCTCTTTTTTCGTTTTTATTCTTTTAATTTATGGAATATAAAGATAATAAATAACTCTTTGGACTTATATTTAATTTTAGAAAAATTTATAAGTTTTATTTTATTCTCATTTGGATAGTGTAGAACAATTAAGCCAATGTGAGATTACAAAGCTAATTCATTCTAAACTTTTGATTTGGTAGGAGAATAATATTATTCAAAATACTTTGAATAAATTCCAATCATCATCTTATTTATAAACAAACCCTTATCGTAGGTTTTTGGCTTCAAGATATCCACAAATGTCTATAGAATTATTCCAATGTTTAGGAAGGTATTAAATATGTTTCATTAAATGCACCTAATCATAAGAATATAGTTATATAACTTGCTAGGTTGACAAAACAATGCCTAAAAAAAAATAAATCAAATTCATTTAAGGAAGATCAAATGAGGGAAGACTAATTCCATTGTTTCATTTGGACATTTTATCAAATACTTAGTTTTACTTAGCCATTTTAGTTTGAATAAGTCATCCAACTATCCATGACGAAACTGATTGTCTAAGTCAGTTATCATAAATATTAGGTTGTCAAATAATATATAATATCTAGTTTAAAAGAATTTCATATCAATTGGGAGATCACTAAGTAATCTTAACTTAACAGTCCACTTCAGTATTTTATCAAATAGTACAAGTGCTTTACTAGATTAGGCCTTGTGAACAAAATTACACACAAATAAATTATTAACATAACTATAACTAATAGAGGGTAATTAGAAATTTAAATAAATCTTTAAACATAAAATTCTAAAAGAAATCCGAACAAGCATCAATTAAAGGCTAAGCAGAGATAGCAGCATAAAAGAAAATTCATATAAAATAGAGCAGAACTCCAATATCTATAAACTTTATATCTGTAGAAACTAGACTTTAAGACCTACAACTTTCATATTTTACACTCTTTAAAATTATAAGGTCTAAAGGTGCAAAAATAACCTTGAATTCAGTTTGTTCAGAAGATACAGTTTTACACGTGCTCAGTATTTTGGGCATAACTTTTGACTCACAAACCAGATTGATGCAAATCTTTTTGGGTGGAAAGAAAACTTAAAGGGCTACAACTTTTATGTTTTAGCCAAAGCTAATTCCACCATTTTAGGGGTCAGAAACACATCAAAACTTACAAACAGAGAGCTGTCAGCATGCTGGGCTACATCAGTCAAAGTTTCGGCTTCCCTACCCCCAATATGCGGGTATTACTTTTTTTATCACAATCAAGTTTCATACTTCAAACCCAGAAAATACTTTAGCTTCAAAATTGAAGGCATCAAATATATTTTAGGAGGTTCGTCATCCTACCTCAATGAAGATATTGATGACCAAGTTTGAGAAGGAAAAAGGAGTTGAGCTTTGAATACCACCTAATTGGAAAGTTCCAAGCCTTTCTTCTTCCTCCAAGCAACATCGAATCTCCAACCACACTAAATAGTGATTTTTTTTCTCTTATTTTTTTTCTCTTTGAAGGCACACAAATTTATAAGAGGTCATGGGAGTGTAGAGAAAGTGTTGGTAGAGAAAAACAACCTCTACTTCCTAAACTTGAATGCTACTAAAGTAGGATTATGCATGTACAATAGGTAGCATAATCCAATAATCTTGCTTTGCCTTTTTGACTATCTAACCACATAATTTAAGAGAGGTATTGGAGGATGGATGGAGATGGGTGGCATGATCCAGGAATCGTGCTAGCTTTTTGACTAATTAAACAAATTATTTAAAAGATGCTTTAAGTCATTAAATCATGTTTGCTAAATAATTTGAAAGAAATGCTTTAAAGTCATCAATGTAGGGTATTCTTTTTGACTAATAAACTAAATAATTTGAGAGATTGTGAGAGATATATGGAAGAAAGTATGGATGGAAAATGAAGTTTGCCGAGAAATGATTTAGAGCTACTATTCATGAGTCAACTCAGTGAGTGATAAAGTGAGTTGAAGTGAGTTGAGGTGAGTCAAAGAAAGGGTTGACCTATGGGTTAATGGGCTTGGGTTAAACCAAATAGGTAATTAGGTTAGGAATTGTTTGGATAAAAGTTTAGAAATTCTACATTAAACTCCCACATGGGGTGAAATTAAATCTGAAAATCTTTCAAACTAATTTTATCATTCCAAAAATTTTTAAATCCTCAGTTTTCTAGGTTTTTACTATAATAAATATCACCACCACACTTAAGCAAATTAATTAAGAGAAAAAAATTTAGGTTATTACACTGAAGATGCATAGAAGATATATATAGACAAACTGAGGCGGCTAGGGCTCGTAATAGGCAAAATAGGCTGAAATAGCATACCTCGCGGGAAGGGCGCACCCGTGGTCTTCTTGCGGCCTTCTCACGGGGATCCCGCGAATCAGAGCAGGCTTCCCGCATGGCCAAAACTCTGAATTCAGCTCTCAACTTTATCCTGCGAGTACTAGCGGCATCCTACAGTCTTCCCACGTTATTCTGTTCCATTTCTATTTGGCTTCTTTTAGACTTCCAATATTATGCAAACATAGCTTTCCTAAGGCCTTCACACTTCTACTTGGCTCAACACTGTAATGTCTTAGCCTACACTAAGTCTAGATATTACAAACCACTATCTTTGACCATGGATTTGCCATTTTACAATTTTAGCCTTAACAATCTCCCCCTTTGGCAATTCTATCTCAAAACTTAAAAATATAATATTATAAGAAAGCTCATCCTAGATTAAGGTCTCAGTTATCTTTCCATTTATCAACATGTCCCAATTAATAACTTATTTTCTGCACACTTAAACAAAACGATCAAGGCATCATGTGGAATAAATAAATAATTAAAAAATTAAATAAAACATTAACAAAAAGATGACACAAAAATATTCTCCCCCTTAATTATCAAAAAATATTCTTCCCCTTAACTATCAAAAAGTACTAAAATCAAATGTTGGTTACAAACTCAAACTCTTGATTGATCGACTCCTTGACTCTATACTCTGTTGATGTTTGCTCGACTCCTCGATTCATCAACTCTTTTAGCGAAAGCCCTTTGACTCCTCAAAGGCACAATACTGACTCCTCTGTAGCTTTGCTGAATCTTCAGTGTGCTAAAACCACAGCATTCACAAACCTCAAACCTGAACTCCTTCGAATGGAACATGAAACATGTTGCCTAAGTAATTGAGAGAATAATTGAACTTTCAGGCTTCTAATCTCATGTGTATTCTCTTTACGTGTAACCCTGGAACTGTCCAGAAGATATATATAGACAAACTGAGGCGGTTAGGGCTTGAAATAGGCAAAATAGGTTGAAATAGCATACCTCGCGGGAAGGGCGCACCCGCAGCCTTCCCGCGGGGATCCTATGAATCAGAACGGGCTTCCCGCACGGCCAAAACTCTGAATTCAGCTCTCGGCTTTATCCTGTGAGTACCAGTGACCATCCTGCAATCTTTCTACGTTATTTTGTTCCGACTCTATTTGGCTTCTTCCAAACTTCCAATATTATGCAAACACAACTTTTCTAAGGCCTTCACACTTCTACTTGACTCAAGACTGTAGTATCTTAGCCTATACTAAGTCTAGACATTACAAACCACTATCTTTGACCATAGATTTGCCAATTTACAATTTTAGCCTTAACATGTATAAAATATTTTTTTGTATCCTTGCCATATCTATATTATCATTTGTTCAATGACTTGTGTCTCGTGTGTGGATCATTCTCACTTAAGAACTTCCTTGTAATAACCTAAGTTTCTATGATAGATTAATCAAGTTTCTATGATAGAACTTCCTTGTAATAACCTAAGTTTCTATGATAGATTAATTAAACATATGGTCATTTTTAGGCAAGGAAAGAACCCCGAGCACACGAAAGGGGGGAACCCTAGACACACACCCCTTTGTATTTGTGTGCTTGGGGAGGCGATGTCAGTAGTTTGAATGCTAATTCTAGTTTTTGCTCCACGATATGCCTTTATTTGTGAGAGGGGTGGGATGGCTGCCCTACCCTTCCCTTGTCTTCCTTAATCCTTAACCGTTGTGTTATATACATGTGTGTGCATGTGTGTTTGTATGTGTGTAGTGTTGGTTTGGTCAAAAGAGATAATCGAAAGCAAAAGATGAGAATCGAGTTTGGTAGGCGACTTTAACCTTAATTAAAGTCAAATTAACTTCACAAACCTTCAATTAGAGTTATATTGAATATAATGGTATGATTGTTTTGATTTTAGAATCGATAAATTGACCATGTGAGAATTATTGGCATTTCTGAAGTTTTCGAACCTATTTTTCTTTCTTTAGAGAGCTTAAGGTAGGGATTTAATGCATTTTATTTGTATATATGATATGTTAAAGATGCTAAGAGGTTTTTTATGCATTCATTTTGGAATTTGGAAGAATGTTGTTCAAGTTATAGATATTACTTATACATATATACATATGTATATGTTTGTGGAGAAGTTGATGAATAGTAACCATAAATTTTGGTCCATGATTGTTGAAATCACAAATTGATCACTTTTTTAAGTTCATATAAGCTTTGTGTTATGATCTAAACTAAATGATTTCAAGAAAATAGCCCTAAATTAAATGAATTGAAGATTGAGATTTTAAATTAATGGAGTTAAAAATAGAGCAGACCAACTAGAGGCCATTACCCCAGACCTGGGCACACAGACCTGGCCTCCCATATGCATAAAACCCCCTCCTAGAATTGGATGTTCACATTTTGTTCAATGAAATGTATTTTTCATTGCAAATTTTGAATATAGAGGTTTTAAAAAGGATTTTTTAAATAAAAATGTATTATAATAGAATAATTGACAAGTATATGATTCGAAACATTTTTTTGGAATGTTGTGAATAATTTTATTCAAGGAAAGATGTTTATGATGTGGTTTAATACGAGATGCGAGTTGTTGTTGATTATGATAAACTGTTATGATGATGCGAGTTATTGTTAATTATGATAAATGGTTATAATGATTTGAGTTGTGAATTATGATAAAGATAATATTAATGATAATGACAATAGAAAAGGATAAATGAAATGTGATTAATGTTGTGATTGTAGGGTTGGCAACCACTGAAAAATAGGAAATGTACTAAGAATATTCTTAGGTTAAAAGTTCCTAAACTTGCATAGGGTTTGGTTATTATGCTAGTAAGTTAGTAGGCTACAATAGGATGCTGATATTGGTGTATCGTGACCTCTAGATAGTGACCTATAAACAGCGACAATGACTTGGTATATTGTGGCTTTTGAGCCCAAGCTTATATATGAGGATGACTCGATTCATTGTTTTCATCAGGTGTTGGCCCATAAAAATGACATCGGATTAGGTTGCACTCGCTGATCACGGGACATCTTGTAGAGTATCCACCACAAGATCATAATGTAATGATGGGAAATGATTAACAGATAATGGAAAGATAATGGGATAAATAGTGATTTGATGTATTATGATCACATGTAGTTATTTGGATATTGATGATATGTTATATTGCTATCATGATGTTTATATGTTGTTTTTATTATTGTTGTATAATATATATGTTTATATTTATGCATCATGAGCACATGCGGATTAGTACTCATGTCCCTATAGACTGTGTTGCATGTTCAAACCTTACCTAGGTGGGCCCCACCATGCTTTAATTTTAATGATAGAGTTGATTTCATCATTTAAAGATGTATTTGGATCTATTTGATATGGTTGTAAAGGTCATATAGCCTAGATATTATATTAGGACTGATGTTGGAGCATTAGTGCCTGGTTTGACCTAGGTTGTCACGCCCCGGATCTCATGACCGAGTGGTGAGTGATAAACACACATAACATGCACTAATATAACCAATCCCATAATCAGAGCAACACAAATAAGCTAGTGAGCCCAAGACATAAGATAGAATAACATAAGTTTAACCTTGACTATTGCCATGTCACCAACCACATACACCATTCCCAAATTACATAACTTAGGCCTTATGGCCATTACAACCAAATTGAAAGAGCTCATAAATGTACAACGTTACAATTCCCAAAAGAAATTTAAACTAGATGACCAAGAGCTTTGATAAGCTTGGTAGGGCTCATGGATAACCTCCTAGTCCCAACACAGCAACCCACTTGATTGTTATTGCTTGTACCTGCATCAAAGTCTGTAGGGATGTGAGCATGGGTCCACTTGTGCCCACAAGTCTCAAACAATATATATGATATGTATTCCACACGTGCAAGCATTTTATGATGTATCTAGTTACCACCTATACTCTAAAATCAAAATCATTCATTGACAACACCAATTTAGACAATGCACCTTTATACACAACAATATTGTAAAAAGAAATTCAATTCCAACCAATACTTAATCCTTAAATTCTCATTCTTAAGTCTCAAATCACATTTCAATCCTCTTTTTAATGTTTAATCAAAGTTGACCACACAACCTTATTTACAATACCTATTGACACTCAATGATATCACAATGTGGCATCCAATTCCAAACAATTTTCATTATTGAATTTCCTAACATTACATCTAGTCACATTCCCAACCACATTATCAATAATTCAACATTTAATCATGTATTCACGTCCATATTATCACATTCCAACAATCCATCACACAACCATAGTCACACAATTCATCGGGGGTTGGGTGTATACACAACACCGTCTTTTATGGGTCCAGACCCAACGGAAACGGCAAACCAAACGCCATCGTTTAGGATCACAATCCAAGGTCACGGGTAACCCATACACTCACAATGTTTCGGGCTACTAACCCACTGGCATTGACACCAAACCCTGCGCAAGTTCCGGGACTCTCAACCCGAGGGTAATCTCAAAACCCTTCCTGTTTACCGCACCCCACCACGGCCCCCGTCACACAAACAATCATTCATCATATCACATCTCATCATTCACAAGTCCACATTCAACATCATATACTTTTCCACAACGCAAATCCACATTCCGATTCATTCTAGGATTCATTACATAACAATATTTATTAAGCATCATTAAACATTTAACATCTTTCATTGTTATGAACATGAGTTCCCTTTGCCAAATCACAATTCATTAAAGCAATCACAAGTTCATACACTTCAACATTTAGTTTACATTAAGACATATTCACAATTCTATTTGTTTAAAACCCTTATCTCAAAGTAGGCTTCCAATTCGTTTCATTCATGGTAGCAAGCATTCCCCTTTACAAGCTTAATCCCATAGGTTTAAGATAATCAATCCTTAATCACTTTTAAGAGCTCATTTCCATTTTGAAATCCATACAATTAATCAAATAAAAGTCTCACATACAAACATATTCCTAACCCCTTCATAATCCTAAGGTAGGAAGTCAAGTTAAGAAAAATCAGGAAATGTGTTCTGGTCTCTGTGGGCGCCCTTCCAAAAGTGCATGGGCGCCCCTGAGGGGTCATGGGTGCCCCACATAAGATCATGGGCTCCCCTCAAGGGCCATGGGCGCCCCACCAAAACCTATGGGCGCCCCTCTGTTGTCCAGAAAGCTACTTTGCTCCGGTTCAAGCTCTAAGCCATGTTTTTGGGTTCCAAACTTTACCCAATCCAATATCTAACCTAATGCCTTATTTTCTTGAGTTGTCTAGGACCTAGAAGACTCCAAAAAGTCCATTAAAACAAATTTTAATCCATTCATTTCTTCAATACAAAAATCTAGCTCCAACCTATACATATATATACACAACCATTCATCCACACAAACTCCACTTCCAAGGTTTCCAAATCTTAAATAAATTTCATAGAAGTGTTTACTAGCTCAAATACATCTCATATATGCTAAAATGAGACTAGAAATCCCTACCTTGAGTGGTAAAAAGATAGATCAAAATGGAGGTGTCTTGAGCTTCCAAACCCTCAAACTTTGATGGCTCCAATCTTCTCCCTCCTTGATCAAAACTAAAAATGAATAACATAGGAAGGTTTCTTAGGGTTCTAATTTCAATCTTGTAAAAGGAATTTGAATTCTATAAAGATTTGGAAAACCTACCTTTGAAAACCCAACTAGTGGTCTTTTTCTTCTCCTTTGCTCTTCTCACCCGATTCTCTCTCTTTCAAGCCACTTTTGTCTCTCTCTCTTGCATCAAGTTGATTACACTTGAAAAGTGTAATTACAAACTCCACATTTTGATACTCATTAATGCATTTAAGTAGTTAATTTCAAAGTTTTATCATTATTTTATTATTTATAGTGTTTATTCTCTTAATTGCAGGTAAAAGGGTAATATAAGTGAGATTAGCAGTGTTGAAAGTGGCTTCCGAGAAGAAAAAAATGGTCCAAAGTTCAAGATAGTTGAAGTGGTGTGCAGCTGAAGTTCCAGCTCGACACCCTGTCAGTATTTTGACCATATCTTTTCACTCACAATTCGGATTGACCTGATTCTTTCGGGGTTGGAAAGAAGACTCAAAGGGCTACAACTTTTGTGTTATAGCCGAAGCCTAAATCCATCATATTAGAGGTCAAAAACGCATTGGACGGTGAAGATAGTAAGCTGTCAGAAGCAAGACACAAATTGAAAAGGGAGTACACTGTGGTCCGGACCCCCCCACGGATGGTCTGGACCACAGAAGGTTTATTTGCGCGGATGAACTTTATTTTTAGGGTTTTTCATCTCCACTATAAATATGTAGCTTTGACGGCAGAAAAGAGGACTATTCACCTACGCTTTTCTCTGTAGTTTTAGGTTAGTTTTTCTTTGAAATAGAGTAGCTTTGAGAGATTTTTATGGTTCGTGTAATGTTTTTACGGATTTATGAAGCCTTCGTAGTTTTCATTACAGCCGTAGTCGTTCAATACTTCGTTTCAGAGTTGATTTCAGAGTACGTTTACTTTCGTTCTTCATTTTAATAATCTTGTTTCTTCATCTTATTCGTTAGATCCGTTAAATATGTCTTCGATGAATATTTTCATTTCGTTTACAAGAATGCTAGCGTAAAAACCCTAGTTCTTGATTCAACAAATCAAGAAAGGGTAGTTTACTTTGATCTATGGGATGTACGTAGACCCTTCACAGAGTTGCGAAAGCTCATGCGTAGGGGTCTACAACTTTGAGACGTTTGCGTAGACCCTTCGCATGGTTTGCGAAAGCTCATGCGTAGGGATCTACACTTTTTAAAACCTAATTCAGTTCTTTCAAAAAACTTTCAAAAACGAAAACCTTTGACTATATTTTCTGCAATCACTGGTAAAGGTTTTCGATTAAAATTTTCTCAATAATTTTGAATAACTGAAAATTCAGATTTTGAATCTTAATTTGAATTAGTTTATTTCAGAAACATTCAAAAACGAAAACCTTTGACTATATTCTCTGTAATCAGTGGTAAAGGTTTTCGATTAAAATTTTCTTAATAATTTTGGATAAACTAGAGGAATTGGATTTGAATTTGAATTCGAATAGGATTGTTTGAAAACCCTTCGAAAACATAAGTTTTTGACTATATTCTCTGTAATCACTGGTAAGGGTTTTCGATTAAAATTTTCTTAATAATTTTGAAGAACTGAAAATTCAGATTTTGAATCCTAATTTGAATTAGTTTATTTCAGAAACATTCGAAAACGAAAATCTTTGACTATATTCTCTTTAATCACTGGTAAAGGTTTTCGATTAAAATTTTCTCAATAATTTTGAATAACTGAAAATTCAGATTTTGAATCCTAATTTGAATTAGTTTATTTCAGAAACATTCGAAAACGAAAATCTTTGACTATATTCTCTGTAATCACTGGTAAAGGTTTTCGATTAAAACTTTCTTAATAATTTTGGATAAACTAGAAGAATTGGATTTGAATCCGAATTCGAATAGGATTGTTTGAAAACCCTTCGAAAACAGAAGTTTTTGACTATATTCTCTGTAATCACTGGTAAAAGCTTTTGATTAAAACTTTCTCAATAATTTTTGAATAAATCCTAATTTAGGTTTTAACGCAAGTATTATAACTCATCCCATAGTGAAGACGTAAACTACCTGGAATTGATAGTTGGATCAAGGACTTCTCAAATTTATTTGCTTATTAATTGAATTGCCTTCGTTTGATTTAATTTAAGTATTTACATTGCAGTTTTTAGATTAGATTATTTTGCTACGCATTTAAATTAGGAAAAATTTGTTTAGTTAATATTTTATTCCTTGAATCAAAAAATCAATTTTAAATTGCTGGAATTTTGGTAATAAGTTGTTAATTTGTTTTAGTTTACATTTTGAACTTGCAAAACCCTAGGAGTTAGTTTTAATTAACTTTCAAACTTAGTTTACATTCAAATTTAGGATTTCCATTATAACCTAGAAACTAAATAATATAGGCTCCTTGTGAATTCGACCTCGGACTCACCGAGTTAAAACTGCACAGCACACCCTTGCACTTGGGGGTTAATTTAGATGCACTTTCTAACAGCGGTCACAAATCAATCTAATATATATATATATAACAATATTTTTAACCCCCAAACAGTAATCCTCAGGTCTCCCCTCACCCCTAGGTAGTATAGGTGTCAATAGGGTTAAGTCTCGGCTGGAAAATACAGAGAACACCCTTCTGCTGATTTTCTGTACAAGTGGGGTGCCCCTCGTGGACCATGGGCGCCCATCCTAGACTCATGGGCGTCCCTCCTCTACCTTGGGTGCCCTTCCTTTACCTTGGGCGCCCCTTTGCATGCCCCCGAGTCAAAATGTTGACTTTTGAGCTATTTTGCCCAATTCTTCCAAAATTCACACCCCCAAGTCATCTTTAAATAACATACTAGCATGCCCAAAACATGTTAAAACCATCAAATTATGTTAAAATGAAAATTCAGAGTATTACATAGGCTTTAGCTATTATTATTTTTATTAGTATATTCTATGAACGTCTGCTCCAGAATGGTTATATGACTCTGATTAGGGGTTATGATTTGTTTATCTATGATGTAAATATTTCATTTGTTCACCCATTATGTTAAGAGATCCAGAGTGTGACTTTTTTAGTTTTTATCTAAAATCATTTGAAATGATAGTTCAATGGTCTATTGTCACTTTTTCAGATGCATATATTTGTTGATATTTACCTTTTCATATATCACAATATCAATGATGTCTTTAACTTATATTTTTCCAAAAAGTCTCACACATAATTATTGGCACTTGTTTTAACAGAACCAAATATTGAGTTACTGACTCAAATATTGTAAGGACCGTAATTTTTACAATAATTAAGCTAATAGTTTTGGACATGATTATGAACATGGTGAAGTGTTAATGATGACTAGATGCTGGTGCACACCCAATGCATGTGATTTTTTTAACTTAATAATTAATAAAAAACATTTTTTTAGTTTTGCAAATTATACATATTAACTTAATTTTTCCATTAATTTTTAATTAACCTATTAAAACTATGTGTGTGAATTTTTATTTTATTTTACTTAATTTTACGCCAATGCATACGCGATGCATGTAAATATTTATTAAAATTCTATTTTAAAACTATGTATATATCATTAATTAATTTGTTATTTTATTTAAAAAATTTTTTTGAAACAATAAATAATGAGTAATTATTAATTAAAGGCATTTAAGTAGATAGTAAATGTCGCGACCATATTCGTGCGCCGGGGCTCGACTAGTAACTAACGAGCTTAGTCCATCGGAGGGGAGGGACGCCCGATTAGACAATGTCAGGGTCATTCTCATGACCTTTCCAGTAGGTAGACTTGACCTTATTCTTATGGTCCTTCTATATCTTCTGGCACTTATCGTACATAACGTCCCGGAAGTCTAGAGGAACATCAACTACATTGGCTTGAAAATGACAAATTACAAACTATTATTTAATAGTGCAAGTTTCAACACAGACATCACGTATAAATGAAATAGGAAAATATGATACCTGCACCTCGGCCCAGAAGGCCTCGAATACAGTAGGTGGGAAGGCATCCCAGTCGAGGGTTGTTAGTGAGAATATGATTAGATTCTGAACTAAATGTCTGAGCTGGGAAATGAGGGACCGTTTGTCCATCCCCATCGAGTGGGGCATATCATCCCAATACATTCATCCACTATGACCCGTAGTTCCACTGCGATAATTTCTTCGAGGGCCCTCTACCAAACCTCAAAGGCCTGCTTGGAGTGGGAGAATTTGTTATAAACAAAATATTAAGTTTAAGGTGTCAAAAAAAAATTTAATGGCCAAAAAAATCTTAAATTAACAAGCTTTGCCTGCCCCTGTATGATTAGACACAGAAAGTGCTTGACTGTGCATTGAAGGACGCACCGACATGGAGGGTGATAGTAAGACAGCATCTACCGAGTTGCTACCCGCACAAGATAGGCCGAGACAATTGGCCATCATCCTAGGACTAGACCTCCTCTTAGAGCATCTGAATATGTCTCCCTACATGTTCATAAGTTAGATTTATTATAATTTAAAAAAAATGAATATTTAAAATAAACTTTATTTAGATAAAAAAAGTACACAACCCTTTATTAGGCATGTAAATTAACGGTATCTCCTTCGATGGTCTCCCTAACCCAATTAACATCTTCCTCACATTGGACGATTCCATCTTGGTCAAGAGCCTGTTGGGTAAATGCATCAATATTTGGCTCATCGCATTCAATCTGATACACGCCCTTCTCGACATTTTGACTGCAATTTGCCAATTAATATCGGCTCAATCTTTGGCATAAAAAACTTACTCTTCCATTGATGCTATTATGTAGGGATCAAGTTGTATTTGCACATCCCTACATAAAAAATTGTTGAAGTTTACCAATTTAAACTTATACTTATCAGTTTTAACCTCACGAGTTGGATTGGCCCAGCCACACCTAACAAATTATTGAAGTTTACCAATTTAAACTAGTACTTATCAGTTTCAACGTCATGAATTAGATTGGCCCAGCCACACTTGAACAATAAAAATCTCAAACTGTGATCATAAATGACTTCAATAATGTCATTCAATTGGCCATAGTAGTAGTCACCATTGACTGGTGGACAACCGATGCCACTATTTTACGGAGGCTGCCTATCGTCTACTAACTTGATGCGAAATCAAAACCCATTGACGTTGCAAGTTGTGTAACATTAGGTTATTGTATAAGGATCATTAGCTAATTGGTTCCTTTCATCGGTCAAAGTAGGATTGCTAATACTTCATAAATTGTAAACCTATGCAAATTCTCACGTATTAATTGAATACAAATTTAAAGTAATGTGAGAGAATAGATAAAAATATATGTAAATGTTTAGCATGTATATAATTTTTAAACCAGTCATAAAAAGATTAATAATACAACATTCAAATTTGACTATCTATTGTGCGAGACATGTTCTGTTTTAGCTCATTTATGTGTCTTTTGTAACACAAATCAAATTGGATTGAGAATAAGCATAATAATTGTTACAAGTGTTGCACAATTTACTTTCTCTATAAGGGAAAATGACTTATTGAGTTAATGGCACAACTGACTGGATGTTGAAGAGCATGAATCAACAAGTTTGGATCTACTCGATGTGGTTGAGATCAAATGAGGTGCCCTCCCTAATAAGACCTTCATTTATCTATTCTAGCCTGATTAACTTTGTTCGGACATCGTTGTTAATATATGCAGTGCAAAAATTAGTGCACTCATCCATCAAATAACCTTTAGCTATGGATGCCTCTGGTTGAGCTTTATTATGCACATACCTCTTTAATGTGTTCATATAACTCTCAATCGGATACATCCACCTAAATTAGACTGGGCCACCAAGCTAGGTTTCATCAATTAAGTGTATGGTCAAGTGAACCATGACATCAAAAAATATCAGTGGAAAAATTTTCTCTAGATGGCACAATGTCAAAGCAATCTTCTCCTGTAAACCCTTTAAATCTTTTGTACGGAGAACATTGTAACATAGCTGTCTAAAGAAGTTACTGAGCTCAGTCAACAGCTGCACTACATTTTTAGGCAGACAATTCTTTACTGCTATAGGCACTAACTGTTGAGTGATAATGTGATTGTTATGACTCTTCAAACCTTGTAATATCTTTTCACTTATGTTCACTCGTTTGGAAATATTCAAGCAATGCACATCAAGCACATTGACATCCTTCAGGATTGATAGGAAGGCATGTACGCACTATTGGACTCCTTTTTCTACAAATGCAATGGAGTTCTCAGTCCCATCTTCTGTAAATCACGTCGAGCATTGGCACTGTCCTTTGACCACTCCTTAACACCAAGAATAGTCCACATTATATTATTGCTGACATTTTTTTCGATGTGTATGATATCCAAGTTGTGCCTCAGTAGGTTATCTTTCTAGTAAGGCAACTCATAGAAAATAATTTTCTTTTTCTAATTAGACTTTGGTTCTTGTTTGCACCCAGAGTCGACACCAGCGAGAGGGCCAACAGATCTTGAAAACTATACACTGTTCGTATTTGCTCTTACTTGATTTGGGCCAACAAATCAACCTCGGTCATAGGGCTATACGAACTCAAACTGTAGACCTTCTCGGTAAAATAGATCAAACTCATTATTATCAAAATGATTCGAGCTATTTCAAAGACCCAACATCCAATTTTTTTTTTTTTTTTGCATTAAGCTCTTTTATTAACTGATATAAATATTAGTCAATACTGGACCATACTCCTGAGTGCCATCAAATGAGACTCTGTCCCTCCTAAACCTATGCAACGGAGGTACGAAGCGTCTATGACCTATGTATGGCCACTTTCTACCGTGCTTTAGCCAGGTTGACTTCTTGCTCTAGTTGTAACAATGACATGCAAACTCCCTTTTCGTGCTCCAACCAGACAAGTTAGCATATGCAAGGAAGTCGTTAATTGTCCGCAGTAATGTTGCCTAGAATCTAAACATTTCATTTCTTGTAGTGTCAAACGTTATCATACCCTTAGCTCATAATTCATTAATCTCTTTAATCAAATGCTGCATATACACATCTATTTTATTCCCGGGACCACTTGGTCCATTAATCAGTGTCGATAGGATTAGGAAAGGTTACTTTGTGCATAGCCAGAGCGAAAGATTATATGAAACCAATAGTATAGGCTATGTACTATGATTTACCCCAGTCATGACCCTAAATGGACTAAATCCATCTGCAGTTAAGCTGAGCCACACATTATGACTATCAGCAATAAATTTAGGGTGTCTTCGATCAAAATGCTTTCACGCCGAGGAGTTTGTTCGATGGGATAAGTTTTTGTCCTCCCTGTTATTCTCGATATGCCATATTATTAGTTTAGAAATCTTAGACAAAATGAAAAGTCTCTTCAGTCTTGGCTTAAGTGTGAAATAGCACATTTGCCTTGCAGTTATAAGCTTACCATGGTTTAAAACATGTAAAGTGTTCTGACAATCCTAAACACCCTTGACATCATTTCACCTTGAACTTTGACACACAATACACGTATCGAAATGCACTTTCTCATTCTGAAACAACATATAACTGTTGGGACATGCATCTAGAGTCCAGTATGTGAATCCCAGATTTTCAATTAGCTTGTACACCTAGTAGTACGAATCAATAAGTTTTAATCCTGTTGGTAAAACTCTGCGTAACAGCTATAGTAGCATGTTGAACAACATATTTGACCGCTAACTGAACGCCTTCAAATGTAACATCTCGACGATGAATGACAATTTACTAAAATCCCACATCCAAGATATAATTCTATCTACATAATGTCGAATACTTCAAAATATCTCAAGGCTTCATCATTCGCAACCAAGCAAGGATTACTCGCACCTATCAGATCAATGTCATAGCCTCTGTTTTCAACTGGCAATCCACACGCGATATTAGCTAGCATTGTGAGCATTAGATCAGCCTCTTCCATAGCCTCGGCCTCCACTTTAATGGTTTCCTTTCAGCGAGGAGGGTATACTCTTTCCTATGGAGAGTCCAATACTTATACTACTTCAAGAATCCATTATAGATCAAATGCTCCCTGACAGGCTCCCGTGTATAGTAATACTAGTTCACACACTTTCTACAGGGATAACTAACATACTCGCCAGGAAACCCATTGGTGAATGCGATAAACCGATTAATCCCCTCCATATATTTCGTAGACATCATATTTGGCAAATCAATCCAACTCTTGTCCATCTCGCTAACTATTTTTGTGGAGTCCCAAAATGAAGATAAACAATTACCCTAAAGGATTGTATAATATGCAAAGCACCTAGTCTTAAACTTCACCTTCTCACTACAGGGTGGTTGGTCCTATCCCATTCAAGAATGCACGATCCAACTTGCACTTAACAACTCGATCCCTTTGTCCCCTAATTAAATAAAATTTTAGCAGCATGCCCATGCGATTCTCCAAGTACATAACACAGACACGACATTAGTCGGTATGCACCCAGAGAACAATAGGACGTCAACTGAAACTTCATCTAACATCAGACATTGCATGAGTTGTTGAAGATAAGATGGATAGTTGCATTCCTAAACTGTCCAAACTGGATAATTCAAGAATTGTATACGTCAATCCCCGTATGTTCATCAAAAAAATGATGAACGTAGTCAAAGACCTAATCCATCGCCTAAGGATGACCCAACGAGTGGCGTACAAGATTCTCGAATGGGTCTAAGTTTTACTAATGCATGTAAATGAATAAAGTAAAGGAGTTCTAAGTTTCTTTTTGTTTCTTAACTTAGATTAAAGTAAAGAAGTTCTAAGTTTCTCTTTGTTTCCTAACTTAGAATAAAGTAAAGGAGTTCTAAATTTCTTTTTATTTCCTAACTTAGAATAAAGCAAACGAATTCTAAGTTTTTCTTCGATTCATAACCTAAAATAAATTGGGATTTGTATTGGATTTGGATTGGATAGGATTGCCTAAGTAATATTATTAGATTGGATTGGGGCAAAGTAATAATTTCAATTGGGCCCACATAATATTATTAATTTATTGTAATATTATTCCTAAGATTATAATTTAAAATTTCTTGTTATAATTAATATTATTACTACTATTATTATTACTATTTCTATTATTATTATTTATTAATACTTAATTACCTACTTATAATATTGCTATTTTACCTAATTCCCTTATTGTATTAATATTAGGTTGGAGTGGGACCAAGTAAGACTATGGGGTTTGTGTATTACCTATTAATTTAATTAGTTAAATATTATTAATTAACAATTAGTCAGTACCTAATTATGATATTATAATATCTTTATTTTACCTAATTTTCTTATAGTATTAATATTCGATTGGATTGGGCTTAAGAAAGATATTAGTAGCTTGAGCCTAAGTAAGATTAGAAGGGTTGTGTATCAGTTATGAATTTAACTAATTAAATATTATTAATTAGCTATTACTAATTAACTAATTATAAGATTCTAATAATATTATTTTACCTAATTTTCTAACTATTATTAAT
This sequence comes from Vitellaria paradoxa, assembly GCA_019916065.1. Classification (NCBI taxonomy): domain Eukaryota; kingdom Viridiplantae; phylum Streptophyta; class Magnoliopsida; order Ericales; family Sapotaceae; genus Vitellaria; species Vitellaria paradoxa. Next base: position 24,231,056 of record CM034244.1, read on the forward strand.
ATTAGACTGGATTGGGCCCAAGAAAGACATTGGAATGGGTCCAAGTAAGATTAGGTGTTTGTGTATTAGCTATTAATTTAACTAGTTAAATGTTATTAAATAATTATTATTAAGTACCTAATTATAATATTACTATTTTACCTAATTTCCTTATTATATTAATATTGGATTGGAGTGGGCTTAGTTAAGATTAAGGGTTTGTGTATTACCTATTAATTTAACTAATTAAATATTATTAATTAACTATTAGTAAGTACCTCATTGTAATATTATAATATACTTAATTACCTAATTGTAATATTACTATTTTACCTAATTACCTTATTGATTGGGCCCAAATAAGATATTGAATTGGGCCCAAGCAAGGACATGTATTAAGAAAGATATTTAATTGGGCCTATGTAAGATATTAGATTGGGCCTAGGTAAGATTAAGGGTTTATGTATTAATTAGTAGTTTAACTAATTAAATATTATTAATTAACTATTGTTAATTATCTAATTATAATATTATAATATTATTATTTTATCTACTTTCCTTATAGTATTAATATTCGATTGGATTAGGCCCAAGAAAGATATTAGCTTTGGCTCAATTAAGATTACGAGAGTTGTGTATCAATTATGAATTTAACTAATTAAATATTATTAATTAACTATTACTAATTAACTATTTATAATATTGTAATATTATTATTTTACCTAATTTTCTAACTTTTATTAATATTAGATTCGATTAGGTCCAAGATTGATACTGGATTGAGCCCAAGTAAGATTAGGAATTTGTGTATTATTATCAACTTAATTATTACTATTTAAAAAGTTAACACTCAAATAAACTATCTAAAAATAAATATCTATAACAAACAAAAATATACAATACAAAATAAATTAATTAACAGCAGCTAAATAAATTAACAAAAAAAAAAATTAACAAATCATTATTTGGTTATTATACCATTAATCAAATCATTATTTAATATTTTAAGTAATAATAATATTTTTAATAATTTAAGTAATTTAATATAACCATTAAATATTAATCCAAGCAATTTAATTTAAAGTAAATTAATTATATTATGAATATTATAATTCATTATTTAATATTTTAACTAATATTAATATTTTATGAACTTAATATTGGTAATTTAATATTATGATTTACCCAATTTTAATATTTTTAATATTATTATTTAATACTATGAAGATCATAATATAATTTAATTTACTTAATGTAACAATAATTAATTTATTTTAAAAAAATTAAACATTTATATATTTATAATACCAAATATGTTAGTTTAATATTCTTCCCATCTAAAATTAATTTTATAATTGTTTAATGAATACTCTATCAAAAATCACTTTTTTGTTATTTAATATTTTTTTATAGTTGTTTTAGTGAATGATGATAATATATATATAAATTAACAAAAATTTAATTTTTTTGTTAGAAATTAATTTTCATTTCAATTTTTGAATTTAAATATATTTTTGAATTTAACAAACTAAATATTAATGTACTTATAATTTCAGATTTTTTAGCTTAATAAAATAACATAATCTGTCGAAACTTAGTTCTTTTTATTTAATATTTTTTTATAATTGTTTTAGTGAATGATAATAATTTATATAAATTATTAAATAAATTATATTTTCTTGTTACGAGTTAATTTCAATTTACATAGAATTTAAAAAATTTAAGCATTCACCCCTTTATAATTTCAAATTACTTTAGTTTGATAAAATAACATACTTTGTCCAAAATTACTTTTTAGTACTTGAAAATTTTTTTATGATTGTTTTAATAAATAATTTGTCAAAAATTACTTTTTCTATTTAAATTTATTTTGATAGTTGCTTTAATGAATGTTAATAATATATACAAATTATCAGAAAAATAATATACATTTGGTAGGAGTTAATTTAAATTTAAGTTTTTTAATTTAAAAATAATTTTAAATTTAAATAAATTAAACATTCGTTCCTTTATAATTTCAAAATTTTAGTTCAAAAAATAAAAAAATTATCCAAAATTACTTTTCTATATTTAAAATTATTTTCATAATTGTTTTAATGAATATTTTATCAAAATTTACTTTTTTTTAAATTATTTTTATAGTTGTTTTAGTGAATGATAATAAAATATATAAATTAACAAAAATTTTATATTTCATTTTTTTTTTGTTACACGTTAATGTTATTCTAAATTTTTGAATTTAAAAATGTTTTCAAATTAAAAAAAATTAAACATTCCTCAACAAAATTAAAAAATTCATTATTTTACATCCATTTGGAATTGCTAATAAATAAATAAATAAAAATTTCCACTCTTTAACACTACCATAACCTAAAAATTTTTTTCATTCCTCTTTTCCTTAGTCTCTTCACTCACATCCATTAACCACAAAAAAAAAAAAAAAAAGAAAACAATGCCTCAATAAAAAAAATATTTTTCAACTTTACATTTCACATGCAATAACAAAAATTAAATAAAAAAGAAAATAATAATACATGCCGACCAAATACATCAAGAACAACATATATATCTATAACATCAAACTTTACTACCAAAAAAAAAATTAACAACACATATACAATAGAAAAACCAACAATATTTACAACAATAACATATTTTAAAAAAAAATCCAACAATGACAATCAAATTCACAAGCTAAAAAAAAGTCTACAAAAAAAAAATAGTTTACAAAAAGATAGCTTAAATAAAAAAATAGTATCCTAAAAAAATTGATAAATACATATCTGATGTAGAGAGGAAGAAAAGATCGGGGCAAAATCAAGCTCCTAAGCTAAATAAAGAAAAAACCATCTGTAAAAAAAATAGTTTTCAAAAAAATAGCCCAAATAAAAAAAAAAAGTATACTAGGAAAAAAAAGGATAAATACATATCTGATGCATAGAGGAAGATAGAACAAGAGAAGATTGGGGCAACATCAAGTTTCAACGGAAACAATAAAAAAAAAATTAACTTTACCATATGCATATGTATATATATCACAGCATTACAGAGAGTGGGAGAGAGAGTGAGGGAGAAAAGGAAATGGAGAGAGTAGGTGTCCTTACCAGCGGTCAACAGAGGCTGGCGGCAGAGGAGGCGGCAGGGGTGGTGCATGGGAACAGAGAAGGAGCAGCAAGGGGGAGGGAAAAAGAAAGAGATGGAGAGGAAAAAAAGAGAGGAAGGGGAAAAAGAGGGCTCTCTGCCCGATTATTGTAGGAGAAAAGCGGTCGCTAAAGTTGTCATGCATGCTATATTTGCGACCCCTATAAGCGGTCGCGCGAATATTTTGGTCGCCATTACAGTAGCCACAGTACATTTGTGAACACTATTTTGGTGACTACTTTTAGTTGTCACTAATGTTTTTGGTGGTTGCTTGAATTTTTCATCCTCTAATAGTTATTTCTCTAATAGTGTGAAAAGGGCTTTGCTCTGATATAGAATTTTATTCTTGAGGTACGCTCTTATATGAGAAGGACATAGTGCTTAACATTTAGTCCTAAAATGAGCCGTGCTCGTTCTAATTTGACCTGGTAAGGAGCCATGGTCCTAAACCTAACTTTATCAAGTCAAATTGAGTCAGTGCCTTGCGCATAATCTTAAGGGAGGAGTTTTGCTCTGACATGGAATCTCACTCTTAACGTGCACTTTCATGTGAGAAGGATTCAGTGCCTTGCACTTAGTCATAGGATAAGCCTTACTCCAATTGGTCTAGTAACACCCTACTCCTGAGCTAAGTTTTATCTGGTTTGGTCTAGTCTAGTAAGGAGCCTTACTCTCAAACCTAGCTCTAGGTGTAATCAAGTCTATGCAATGTGGGTTGGGGTTTAGTGTTATGTACATGTTCTAGTATAATAACAGTTCATATCACAACATTTGCATATTTTCATATTAACGTTTTATAATATGTTTCATAGATATCTCTACAGAAGAGTTAGACTTAGAAGTTATTAGCTTAGCCAATCCTAAGTCATTTCCATTCTACGGAGGGTTACTTGCTCAGATAAATGCTCTAGATTGACAAACCTTTAATTTCTAAGACTTAGGATTGGCTTTTACCCTTGTAAGTGTGTGTTTGCATGTTCTTTGATATTCTAACATTTTAATGTTATTTAAGCATGGTAGATAGCAGAATTAGAGAGAGCATTGCATGGTAAAAATAAATTAAAACATGTTATGACATGATAGGATGCTAGGGATGGCTCATGTTTGGTATAAGGAATTTTCCAAAATTGCCTAGGTTAATCCGGTCAACATCATACATCGTCTCAACCTGAATTTGAGTTATAAGTCAGATGCCTTTCATTGACAACACTTATTTCAAAAAAATATTTTTCACCCTAAGCATGTTAATATATTAAATAAAATAACTAAATAAATAAAATAAAAAAATAAAAACTTTTCAAGAGAGAAAATAATATTGAACATGACGTCCTAGAGAGAGAGAATCAAGAATTCTTCAAATGTGCCTTAAGAGCTCCTCTTGGGGTGAATGTGCAAAAATGAAAGAAAGGGCAATGCTACTTACATAAGCATTCTTGGCCCTGAACAAAATTGCTACCTGGCTATTGCAGGCAAAAATGTCTACCCATGTTTGCAGGTGGAAAGTTTGCCTGGTGCTATGGGGTAAGAGATTTTGCATAAACACTTGCACAAACCTTTCTACTTGTGAATATAGGAAAAAATGTTTGCTTGGGGCTACAGATGGAGAACCTGCCAAATGATGTAGGCGGAGGACTTTGCTCATTATCATAGGTGAAGAAGGCCTACCACTACGTTAGTGGCAGACTAGTTTTGGTGGCAAGAAGGGGAAAATGGTCAATTGGTGACCGACCCTAAAATATGTGATAGGGTTGTACCTCTCAAGTGCAAGAGGGCAGTCGTAGTTTTAAAACCCAGTGAGTCTAAGGTCGAATTCCACAGGGAGCCTAATGCTATTCAGTTTCTAGGATGTGAAAGAAATTCTAAAACTAAACGGTAGCAAGTTTTTTAAGTTTTGTCTACTAAATTCTAGGGTGTAATAAAATAAAGAACAAATTCAATTGCAACTAATTAAAATTTAAATAAAAAGGAAATTCTAAATTTTAAAGTGAATTAATCAAGATGGCAAAAGACTAAAATCAAAGCAACAAAACAATTTCGAATTTCAAGAATAACCAATTGTGAATAAAACTAAATTCGATTGTAACTGAATAATAATAAGGATCTTGATTCAACGTCAAGCCCGGGTAGTTCACTACGTTGCCTTGGGATGTGTTTGTTTGAATTTCAATTAAGGTTTAGTTTGAAAATTACTAAGAACATTATAATCAAAGGTCAGTACCAGTGATCTCAAGCGAATATGGTTAAAGACCTTTGTTTCCTAAGGTTTTTTCAATTAAACCACAAAAGATGAATTCAAATCCAACTTTTAAACCTATTCAAAAGTGTTTAAATTATTAGTTACGAAAATCCATACCAGTGATCTCAAATGGATATGGTTAAAGGTTTTCGTATTTGATTGTTTTCGAAAAAGAAGAAAAAGGATTTGTAAAAGGTAGATCCCTTTGCAAAAGATTTCGCAACCTACGCAAAGGGACTACGAACGCCCTAAGGCATTTTCGTGAACTACCCTTTCTTGATTCGTCGAATCAAGATTAGGGTTTTACGCTACGATTATGTTGAACATCACAAAGGTAATAAAGAAACGTTCAATCATGCAATCAAGAAATTGAAACAAAAAAAACATTATATTAAAAGTAAATCGAAGTGCACTTACAATGTAATTCGCATGTAAAAGAAAAGCTAAAGTAGCAACGCGAAGACTATGATTAAATTCCAAGAACATCCATGAATCCAAAACTTCCAAGCGTAAAATCTCTCTAAAACTCAATCAAAACCTAATCTAACTCTCAATCTAAAGTGAATTAATCAAAAGAGGCGTCCCCTCTTTCAGCCGTGCATAACCTCCATATATAAGGGTTTTGAAAACCCTAAAAACGAAGAGAAGATCACGTGCCCAGGTGTGTATTGGGGTCCAGACCTCAGGTGCTAGGGTCCGGACCTTAGAATGTTATTTCCTTCATCCTCCTCTGTTGGGGTCCAGACCCTTTGAGGAGGGGTGGGGACCCCAGAATGCTAGTTGCTCTATTTTTCTTTCTCCTTCACTCTGAGTCCTTGGGTTGGTTCGAGCCATCCTTGGTGAAGCTTGAGTCACAACTTTTTCTTTGTCTTCTAAGCCTTTTTCAATGCCATTAACTTCATTCTTTTCGTCCATTTCCCTACAAAGAAGATAACACAATTCGTAAGTTACAAAATAATGCCAAAACTTAAGATTTAACTAATTAAATGCATTAAAGTGCGTCTAAATATATAGTTTGTAATTACACTTTTCAAGTGTAATCACACCCCCGAACTTGAACATTGCTAGTCCCTAGCAATGCTCTTTATTAAAATGAAATGCAACAACTATCCTATTTCTCTTTTTGTTAGAAACACAGCTACACTTAGCTACGTGCAGCAAGCCCTTTAAACCCCTAGGTTCCCCCTAGTGGACGAGTAAGGTCTCGTGAGGGTTTGCAGTGAATCTACTCACAAAATTCTATGGCATGGTCTTAATGTGTCAAAGAGTAAGCAAGATTAAAGATGAATTATGTTCAAGCTCAATAAGTTACAAAATCCAAATATCATGTGTAATTTCCAAGTGCTAAGCACAAATGCATGGACTATCAAAGTAGAAAAAGCATGCGTGCAAAATTGTTTCATTCATTCAACAAGGTCTTAAGAGCATAACTGGAACTAAGTTTTGACTTCAAAAGCTCACAAGATTCCACTCATAGAAAGAAATTCACTCATTCAAGGGTTCACACATTCCTAATAGCATAAAATGCTATCCTAGTTGCACATAACCCCATAATATGTGAATGAACTCAATTGGAATTCAAAGTGGACAGCTCCTAACCATGGTTCAATGCATGTGTAAGAATCACATCACATAACCTACACTAGATCACTACATGTACAATACAAGAGTTGCTTGCTTAGAATCCACTAGATCTTTATTTTGGTTGTAACTTGGCTAGGGGTAGTGGTTAACAATGGAGGATGGAAATCAAAACACATGTCTTGGGAGAAAAGATGTTCAAGTACACACAACTCCCAAACTACCCAATTCCTTTCAAATCCCAAGAAGATTATAACATGAAGCCTATTCACTAAATTACAACTACTCATAGGACATTCTCAATAATTGTAATAGAATGCCCAGGTCCCAGAAGCAAAAAGGAACGACCATATTTTTTTTCTTTTTTTTTTTTGAAACAAAACATTAATTCTCATCCCAACATTCTTTCTCATTTTGCTCTTAAAACTTACATTCCCAACCCAAATTCACAACTTAGGCTTTGAGACACTTTCACAACCCAAGACATGTGAGGGTGAGGCTTAAAGTGTGTGAATGGGGTGTAAAGTATGTCATATGAGAGGAGAACCAAGAAGAGAAAAAAGAAAAATATATAACACACTTTATTAAAAAGCTTCAAGTTGGCTCCTAGGGTAATTTATAACCTAGAAAGGACAAAAAGGCTCAAAATGACAAAGAAAGCCTAGCATCATTTTCAAAGCTTGCAACAACTCATAATGTGCTAAATAGATACTCATGTAAGTGTTTGTGATGCAATTGATGCAATGAAAACCAAGGTGAAGAGCAAAAGAAGTGTAAGCATGTGCAACCCCTCAAGAAAAGAACAAAAGGCCCAAAAGCTCACCATAAAGGGTTATAAGTCTCTACCTAGTCCAAAGATGCTCAAGTAACCAATATCAAATGAAGTCTACTCCTAAGCACATAAACTTTTCACCATGATAGTCCAAAAATGTACAAAGTTATCACACACTCCACTTGAATTATGTTTTCTATTAATACTTAAACAAAACTCACTTATTACTTTCTCACCCAATTTCACAATCAATCCAGCCATAAAATGATCTAGCATGTAAGTGTACAGATGCTAAAGTCATATATTTACGCTCAAACATGCTAAAATTTTTTTTTTCATCATGTTTCATCATGCGAATGCTACCCCCCAACTTAAACTACACATTGTCCCCAATGTGGAAACTACAACAAAAAGGGACCGGAAATGTATAAAAGGAGCATGATGATGAACAGGGATAAACATAATGAAAAACATAACACACATAAACTAAACATGTCCTCCCCACCTAAACTAAATGAAATGAAATGAAAGAACAAAATAATATAACAAATTAAATAAATAATAAATATGAATAAGTAAAAGAAAGATATTACCTCGTGTCGTCAAAAAGCTGATAATGTGCAAAAAGAAATTGCAAACTAATAACTGAATCGTCATCATGATCTAGCTCATCGGGAATTGTAACACCCTCCTCACATGTGATGTCAACCCTCTCTACAGTAGGGATATCCTCCAAAGATGGCATATCAAAATAGTCAAGTGAAACACTTAAGTCAGACTCTATACTAGTGTTAGTGTCTGTGTCATAAGAAGGTGCATCTGACCACTCATTAGCTACATGTATCTTTGCCTATTCCATTTCTAACAAAAGTTGAAGGTCAACCTCACTTCACAATTGGCCATCAAGTAATTGGTCAGGTGTTACATGTGGCAAAGGTAAAGAATTACTCTCTAAAAAATATCTCTCAGGCCACCGTTCCCAGTTAATCTCAGAACTCTCAGAGTCGCTATCACTAAACATGTAAATTGCTTCTTCCCATTTATGTTTATGGCCAATTAGCATGTTACAATTATCCATCTGATTAACAATTTCATTGTTAGAACCATACTTGATGTACCTATTCTTTGCAAGGAATAGGCAAAATAAGGCATTAGGAACTCAAGTAATGAAACTCATTCAACACAAGGTAATACATCAAATAAAAGAAAAAAAAAAAAGAAAAGAAACAAAAGTAATGTATACGACAGCAAACAGTAAGAAGTAAGCATGAGTAAGCAAAAGCAGCAAGATAAGAAAGTTAATCATCCATATACATCCGTCTCAACCAAGTAAAGAGAAAATACAAAGTTTTAGGAGTAAATAAAACAAGAAATCCTCTCCTAAACTCTCAAAAAGATAAGAAGAAAGACAATCACTGAGGAGGTGGGGGTGGATGAGAATCCCTGAGATAGTCTAATATGCTCTGCAAAAGGTGTCCCTGGGTCTGCTGGCTGTGATAGATACGCTGAAGGAGTTAGTGATCGGCTTCTTGGTTTTGCTTCATAGCACTGATACGCTCAGCCAATGCCCCTATTTGATTAGCTAGATCGTCATTGGTCACCTTGTCCTCATCTTCTTTTGACTCCTCTTGTGCTCGTGAAGGTTCACTTTGCTACTTAGGTTCCTCCACCTTCCTCTTCTTTTGAGATATTGTGGCTCGAGACTTGATATAAGATGTAATATTGAAGGGTTGCAAACCAGAATTATGGGTAAGTCATCAGGAATACGTGCTTCCTTCCTTCTAAATATTTATGTGAGTGCGCCACCAAAAGGTAATACATTCAAAGCAAGTGGGTGCTCACAAATGGATGCCACGGGGTGCCATAAGTAAGAGGGCAAATCAATCATTAACCCTATCCCAATAGCAAAGATCAATTGTGCTCGAATACGTGTGCAATCTGAATTCCTATTCTATGGTAACAAGTTTGTGCAAGAAAACATGTGTAGTGCCCAATATTTATCTTTAAGTGTAGACACTGGCTTCCTAAATTCCGCCCCCCATTCATGTCCTTCTAATAGAACCTCTGAAGTTACTATGGAAAATGGGGGAGTCCCTTTAGAAGGATAGGTGAACTATAGGTTCTCGATTCTAGGGAGTTGAAAAACTTGGGCAAAGTCCTCGGGAGTTAATGTGATCTCAATCCCTCTAACCCAACTAACAAGGCATTCTCTTCCCTTCCGTTTGATGATAGACCCATCTCTGAAATTGGCAAAGAATTCCCTTACTAAATCTGTTATGCAGTAAGCATGGAATCTTGCCACATTGAGCCACTGCCTCCCCTCAAAATTTTGTTCCAACATAAACTCATCTTTACTAAAATGCTCTATTTGCTAGTATCTCTCAATTACCACTGCCTTACATGACCAATTCTCATCAAAATTTTTACTAGCCTCCTCCTTCAGAAATCTACTTCTATCAAATGAACTTGCCTCTAATTGCCGATTTGCAGTTTTTTTTGTCCTTGGAGCCATGGGAACTACAAATAAATCAAAGAAAATTCAATTAACTACTCCTCAATCCTTATGTCCATGCAAGTTCCGTGGCCCATTCTATTGAACAAAATGAAAAATTGAAACTAGAGTGCATAAATGTAAAGGAATTGGCCCATGTAATCTTCCACCTATCACCATGAATGGATTCAATCCATAAACTTGGTGGGTAAGCAGTTGTCTACCAAAAATGGGTCCTCTAGCAACAAACATCAACTTGAATCAAAAGATTTTCATTAATACTTGCAAGAAAATAATTTTTGAGGATGGAAAGTTTCCAACCCAAGCTAGAGTTTTAAGGTTCATGGAACCCCTAGACCCAATCGTGACCCATGGTGAAGAATATCATAGAGGAAGAATAGAATCACTCCAAATGAGAGATTCATGTCTACCCAACATGAATAACACTAAATAAAACTTCATGAGGCCAAAAATCAAGAACCATTGATGCTTTCAAGCTCAGGTTCAAAGAGACTGAACACATAGCTAACCTAGGGCTCACATAGAGGAAGCGACTCACCTTATGGAGTTTAGACCAAGAGATTGATGCCGAAAATCACTTCAATGGACCTTGGGCAAGCCGATTCTTGAGGTATTCTTCAAGTATTGAAAAGGGCTTGAGAGGATATAAAGTTTAGGAGGAGGGATTTGAAGATTGAAGTGGCCGAAATGGGGTATTTACAGGTTGTAGGGTCCGAACTGTAAGAGGAACGGTGGGGACCACATAATGGTGGTTCGGGTTGGTAGCTTGCTGGGGTTTGGACCTCAGGGGCTAGGCTCCCTACCACAGAATGGTTCTTCAGGGGGTTCAGACCGTATGGGGAACGGTGGGGACCTCAGAATATCCATTTTCGCTAGCAAGCTCACTGTGGTCCCAATCGTTTAAGGAAGGGTTCAGACCACATAATAGTGAACCTTTAACGATTTTATTCTATTAAAAACAACCATAAATTACCTAAACTCAGAGTCACAATCCTAGAACAAGTAAAAACATAAAATCTATCCTAATCCTAACTATGATACAACTATAGATGCATTCCAATCTCCTTTCACTCGTAAGATGGAAGATCTAAAAGATCCCACGTCTCTACCTTTGCTATGAAACTCTCCAAGTATGGTTTAAGTCGATGGCTGTTAACCTTAAAAGTGGTATTGTTGTGTGGATTATGGACTTCACACACACCATGCTCTAAAATAGAAATAATCACAAAAGGCCCACACCATCTTGATCGGAGCTTTCCTGGGAAAAGATGTAACCTTGAGTCGTACATTAGAACTTTTTGGCCAACATGGAAAGATTTCCTACGAATATGTTTATCATGCAATTCCTTCATCTTTGCCTTAGCAAATTTATCATTTTCAAAAGCGTCATTTCTCAATTCCTCAAGTTCATTTAGTTGAAGCTTTCGGAAAGCCCCAGCATCTTCTATATTCTCATTAAATTGCCGGATTACCCAATAAGCTCTATTTTCCATTTCAACGGGTAAGTGGCAAGCCTTGCCAAAGACCAAACGATAGGGAAACATACCTAAGATGGTTTTATAAGCCATCCGGTATGCCCACAATGTATCAACAAGTCTTAAAGACCAATTCTTTCTAGTGGGATTGATGGTTTTCTCAAGTATACCTTTAATCTCCCTATTTGCCAATTCAACTTGGCCACTATTTTGTGGGTGGTAAGCAGTTCCCACTTTATGTGTCACACCATACTTGCGCATTAGGATACCGATTGGTTTATTGCAAAAATGCTTACCTCCATCACTAATAATTGCTCGTGGCATCCCAAAACGAGAAAAGATATATTCCTTTAAGAACTTGACCACAACTCGGTGATCGTTGGTGCGAGCGGCAATGGCTTCTACCCATTTGGACACATAATCTATGGCCACTAAAATATACTCAAAACCAAACGAATTAGGAAATGGCCCCATGAAATCTATTCCCCAACAATCAAAAACTTCTAATATGAACATAGGGTTTTGGGGCATCTCATTATGCCTAGATAGAGCTCCTAAACGTTGGCAACGGTCACAGCTCATGCAGTAGTTATGCACATCTTTAAACATGTAAGGCTAATAAAAACCACTTTGAAGAATCTTAGAGACAGTTTTATTAGAAGAAAAATGGCCTCCACAAGCTAAAGTATGACAAAACTCTATAACACTATAAATTTCATTATCGGGAATACATCTCCTCACAATTTGGTCTCGACAATATTTGTAGAGGTACGGTTCATCCCAAAAGAAATTGCGAACGTTACGTAAGAATTTACCTCTATCAACTTTTGTCCAGTGAGAAAGCATTTGTCCAGTCACTAGAAAGTTAGCAATGTCCACATACCAAGGAGGTTGGACTGGTTGGTTGGTGCTAACATGCTTGAGGTGTTTGTCAGGTAATTGCTCATTGATTGGTAGGTCACTAGAGTTGGACACATGTTGGGGTAGTCTAGACAAATGGTCAGCTACCACATTTTCAACTCATTTCTTATCCTTGATCTCCAAATCAAACTCGTAGAGAAGGAGCCTCCACCTAATCAAATGAGGTTTGGCTTCTTGTTTTGAAAGGAGGTATTTCAAGGCCGCATGGTCCGTGAACACTGTGACACGAGAACCTACCAAATATGACCGAAACTTGTCCAGGGCAAACACTACCGCTAGTAGCTCTTTTTCAGTGGTTGTATAATTCACTTGAGCCTCATTCAAAGTCTTACTGGCATAGTATATGACATGGGGTTTCCTTTCCTTTCTTTGCCCTAAAACTGCTCCCACAGCAAAGTCACTCACATCACACATTAGTTCGAATGGTAAGGACCAATCCAGGCTTTGGACAATTGGTGTAGTGGTAAGCAAGTGTTTAAGCTTATCAAAAGCTTCCTGACATGAGTTTGTCCATTCAAAGGGAACATCATTGGACAACAATGAGCATAAAGGTTGGGCAATAGAACTAAAGGATTGGATAAAACGTCGGTAAAAATCGACGTGTCCAAGGAACGATCTTATGTCCTTAACACATCGAGGAATAGGCAAATTTTGAATCAATTCCACCTTTGCTCTATCTACCTCAATCCCACAATGCGATACTATATGCCCTAAAACAATCCCTTGTTGCACCATGAAATGGCACTTCTCCCAATTCAGCACGAAACTACTCTCTTCACAACAGACCAAGACCTTTTCAAGGTTGGTTAAGCACTCATCAAATGTATCCCCATAAATGGAGAAGTCATCCATAAAAACCTCTAAAAATTGCTCAACCATATCACTGAATATGCTCATTACACACATTTGAAAAGTCATAGGTGCAATACTTAACCCAAATGGCATATGTTTATACTCAAATGTGCCGAAAGGGCATGTGAAGGTGGTCTTTTCTTGGTCCTCAAGTGTTATTTCAACTTGATCATACCCTGAATACCCATCGAGAAAGCAATAAAAAGCTTTTCCGCTACTCTTTCAAGTACCTGGTCTAGAAAGGGAAGTGGAAAATGGTCCTTCCGAGTCATAGCATTTAAGCACCTATAATCAATGCATATACACCACCCAGTTTGGGTGCGTTGAGGCACTAAATCTCCTTTCTCATTCTCCACTATAGTGACACTGGACTTTTTAGGGACCACTTGAGTGGGGCTTACCCACTTTGAATCAGAGATGGCGTAAATGATACTCGCATCAAGTAATTTAAGCACCTTCCCTTTCACAACCTCTTTCATAATTAGGTTCAATCTCCGTTGCATTTGTCTTACTGGTCCAGCATCATCTTCAAGGTATATGTAATGGGAACAGACGAATGGGCTAATACCTCGAAGATCTGCTACAGTCCACCTTAGAGCCTGACGATAGGCCCTCAAAACTGCCAACAACCTTTCTTCTTGTGCTCTCTCCAATTTAGAAGACATGACTACTGGGAACGTCTCACCCTCACCTAGGAACGCATATTTAAGCTCACTTGGTAATGGTTTCCTAGAAGGGTAAGGGAGACATTCAATCAATGGCTTGGGTTTACTCAAGGAAGGCTCTAAAGGCTCAAAAGCGGGAACCCAACCACTAATAGCCATGACTTCTTCATTAGCACTCATAGATTCATTACCTTCGACAAAGTTTGCACCATTCAGAGCTTCACATTTCTCACTTCTTACTAGTGCTCTCTCTATAGGGTCCTCAAAGAAAGTTTTCTCAAAATATTCCTCACTCAAAGCATGGATTACATCTACTTCCCTAATATCCTCACAATCTCCTATTTGCTTCCCTACCCTAAAAATATTCATTTCCATGGTCATATTTCCAAAAGAAAGTTTCATGATCCCACTCATACAATTGATCACAGCATTGGATGTAGCAAGGAAGGCTCTACCAAGAATGACCAGAATAGATTGGGTAGGGTTAGGAACTGGTTGGGTATCCAATACAATGAAATCAACTGGAAAGTAAAACTTGTCTACTTGAACTAATACGTCCTCCACCACACCCCTGGGCATTTTTACCGAATGGTTAGCTAACTACAATGTCACTCTGGTGGGTTTCAGCTCACCTAGGCCTAGTTGCTGGTAAATAGTGTAAGGCAAAAGGTTGACACTAGCGCCTAGGTCAAGTAGAGCTCTATCAACAATATGATTGCCTATGATGCATGAAATGGTTAGACACCCAGGGTCCTTATATTTAGGAGGTGTTTCATGTTGGAGTATGGCACTCACTTGTTCTATCAAGAAAGCTTTTTCTTTGACATTGAGCTTCCTCTTCACAGTGCACGTATCCTTGAGAAACCTAGCATAGGAAGGATTTTGCTTAATGGCTTCAAGTAATGGGATGTTGATTCTCACTTGTTTAAAAGTCTCGCAAATTTTAGAGTTCAACATCTTATTCTTACCCTTTGCTAGTTTCTAGGGAAAAGGTGGTCTAGGCATGTACTCAACAGGGTAATTAATTGGTCTAACCAGAGGTCCCTCACTAGGTTCCTCCTCACTCTCTTTTTCAGTTTCCCCTCTCATTTTCTCATCCTCCAATTTCTCCTTCTTTTTCTCTTTTCCCTCTTTATCACTCTCTTTCTTAGCCCTCGTACTACCCTTTAGGTCTTTCTTATCACTAGGGACATCGACTCTAGGGTCGGTAGGCTTTTGAATGATTTTAGCACTCCGCAGAGTTGTAACAGCTTGAACTTGTTCATGATGGTTGGCACCCGAGGTTGACGACTCAGTCATGTTCGCCTGGCCTTTTGGGTTAGGAAATGGTTGTGCGGGGAGTTTGCCACTTTGAGTGATGCTCATGGCCTGTGTCACTTTAGAAATTTGGCCCCTAATGTCATCTAAAGCCCTGGCTACTTGGTTGTTGATATTCAGTTGCTGTTACATAAATTGATTAAGAGTATCCTCGATAGACTTCTTTTGAACAAGTTGGAATGTAACAAGGTTAGGCTGTTCGTATTGGGGTGGTGGCAAAGGAGGCGGTGGCTAAAACGACTGATCGGGACTATTATTTCTCCATATGAAACCAGGATAGTTCCTATACCCTGGGAGATAAGCATTAGAAAGTTGATTTCCCCCTTGGTAAGTGACATTCCCACCCTGTGGGTAAGAGGCATTGCCTTGGCCCCTATTCTGGAATGGTCGGTTCTGAGTCTTATTAACATAAGCATTGCCATAAGCCACTTCCTTAAGTAAAAGAATCTCTAGACATGAATTAGGATCATGTCCTACTTGGTCGCATGCCCAACACACCACTTATGCTTCCACCAACTTCTCTTTATTCCTAAGTTTAAGGGAATCTAACTTATGTTGTAATGCAGATATCCTAGCACTTAAATAATCATTCTCACTTAAGATCAACTGACCACTAGATATGGGATTCCTATGCTCTAAAGAAGAAGATGGGCCAATTTCCCAATCACTAGAGTCCTCGGCCACCATATCAAAGAATTCCATAGCATCTTCCGCAGTCTTATTGAACAGGGTACCATTGCACATGGTAGAAACTAGTTGCTTAAGACTGGGAGTTAGGGATTCATGGAAGATGCTCACTAACCTCCATGATTCAAAACCATGGTGAGGACAAGCCATCAAGAGGTCCTTAAACCTTTCCCAGGCTCGACAGAAATTCTCATTAGGTTTGCAAGAGAAAGTGGTAATCTGTCGCCTATAGTATTGAGTTTTCTGAGTTGGGAAATATTTCTTAAGGAACTCAGTCTGCATTTCACGCCACGTTCCAATAGAACAGGGACGAAGGGATTAAGCCAAAACTTGGCTTTGTCCTTTAAGGAAAATGGGAAAAGTTGAAGACGCACTACGTCCTCATTGACATTGTAATCTATACATGTGTTGCTCACTTCCTCAAACTCCCTAAGATGGTTGTAGGGATTTTCAGAGTTAAGGCCATGGAAGGTAGGAAGAAGTTGGATGATTCCTGGCCTAAGGTTGAAGTTCCCCCTATTCAAAGATAAGATTATACATGACGCAGTGGTTTGCCTAACAGGATTAAGATGATCTTTCATAGGAACAAAACCTGGAATTTCACGTGGATCATTATCTTCATGCTCACTGCTCTCCCCATTACCTCTTAACTCAGCCATTGAGTGAAAGGAAGATGTGTTAAGTGAAACAGTGGAAAATGAGGTTGATGAAAAAGATTCGGGAAAGTATGAGGGATCTCCTAGTTCAGATTCAGTTAAGACTATCCAACCCAATCATAATAGCATGCGAATAACAAGTCTCTAAATAAAAAAAATTTAAGTCCAAATTTTAAATTTTAAATTTAAAAAAAAATTACCTAAAGAAAACAAAAAGAAAAAATTAGAAATATCCTAAAAACTAAATTTTGGCTCCCCGGCAATGGCGCCAAAAACTTGACCGACCCTAAAATATGTGATAGGGTTCTACCTCTCAATTGCAAGAGGGCATCGTAGTTTTAAAACTCGGTGAGTCCGAGGTCGAATTCCACAGGGAACCTAATGCTATTCAGTTTCTAGGATGTGAAAGAAATTCTAAAACTAATTGGTAGCAAGTTTTTTAAGTTTTGTCTACTAAATTCTAGGGTGTAATAAAATAAAGAAAAAATTCAATTGCAACTAATTAAAATTTAAATAAAAAGAAAAATCTGAATTTTAAAGTGAATTAATCAAGATGGCGAAAGATTAAAATCAAAGCAACAAAACAATTTTGAATTTCAAGAATAACCAATTGTGAATAAAACTAAATTCGATTGTAACTGAATAATAATCAGGATCTTGATTCAACGTCTAGTCCAGGTAGTTCACTACGTTGCCATGGGATGTGTTTGTTTGAATTTCAATTAAGGTTTAGTTTGAAAATAACTAAGAACATTATAATTAAAGGTCAGTACCAGTGATCTCAAGCGGATATGGTTAAAGACCTTTGTTTCCTAAGGTTTTTTCAATTAAACCACGAAAGATGAATTCAAATCCAACTTTTAAACCTATTTGAAAGTGTTTAAATTATTAGTTACGAAAATCCATACCAGTGATCTCAAATGGATATGGTTAAGGGTTTTCGTATTCGATTGTTTTCGAAAAGGATGAAAAAGGATTTATAAATGGTAGATCCCTTCATGAAAGGTTTCGCAACCTACGCGAAGGGACTACGAACACCCAAAGGCATTTTCATGAACTACCATTTCTTGATTCGTCGAATCAAGATTAGGGTTTCACGCTATGATTATGTTGAACATCACAAAGGTAATAAAGAAACATTCAATCATGCAATCAAGAAATTGAAACAAACAAAACATTATAGTAAAAGTAAATCGAAGTGCACTTACAATGTAATTCGCATGTAAAAGAAAAGATGAAGTAGCAACGCAAAGACTATGATTAAAATTCCAAGAACATCCATGAGTCCAAAACTTCCAAGCGTAAAATCTCTCTAAAACTCAATCAAAACCTAATCTAACTCTCAATCTAAAGTGAATTAATCAAAAGAGGCGTCCCCTTTTTCAGCCGTGCATAACCTCTATATATAAGGGTTTTGAAAACCCTAAAAACAAAGAGAAGATCGCGCACCCAGGTGTGTACTGGGGTCCAGACCTCAGGGGCTAGGTTCCAGACCTCAGAATGTTATTTCCTTCATCCTCCTCTGCTGGGGTCCGGACCCTTCGAGGAGGGGTGGGGGCCCTAGAATGCATTCTTCCTCCAGATCACCCACTGGGGTCCGGACCCTTTGAGGAGGGGTGGGGACCCCAGAATGCTAGTTGCTCTATTTTTCTTTCTCCTTCACTCTGAGTCCTTGGGCTGATTCGAGCCATCCTCAGTGAAGCTTGAGTCACAACTTTTTTTTTGTCTTCTAAGCCTTCTTCAATGCCATTAACTTCGGTCTTTTTATCCATTTCCCTACAAAGAAGATAACACAATTCGTAAGTTACAAAATAATGCCAAAACTTAAGATTTAACTAATTAAGTGCATTAAAGTGCGTCTAAATATATGGTTTGTAGTTACACTTTTCAAGTGTAATCAATTGGCCTGCAACCCATAGCTTAAGCCATGTTTTGCTAGTTTTAGGTGTCCTCTTAATAGGTTTGACCCATTTTGGGAAGTTTTAAACCAGTTTTGGGAGCCACGGAGACATCTTAGACACTCTTATGAGAGAATTAAATCAATCACGTCAAAATTTAGTTCAATTTAGATTCTCTAAGACCGAGTTAGCTTTGTTTGAAAAATGCTGCTCTCAAATGGGTTGAAATGGAAAGGGGCCACCCAATTCTTTCTTGCAACCTTTGCAAGTGTACACAGGAAGACTCTTTCTACCATTTTTTTAGTATGAGGATTTCAAAAATGTAGTAAAAAATGACTCTCAGACCTTTTATGAATTTATAAATTATTAATGATTTTCTAAGTCTTGAATCTGGAGGGACCTCCTAAAGTTTGATTTGACCTAACTTGACTATAACATTACCTTAGGAAATGTATGCTTTATATTCTTGTCCAATTTGAGGGTCTTTTGATTTGATTTTAGGGTTCTAATGATGCCTAAGATTTGGTCACTACAGTTTTATCAGCAAGAGTTATTTTGAACATTTGATGCCTAGATAACCTTTAAAAGTATCTTTTGATTATTGCCAACCTAAATTTGCATTCCACCATGTGTTCTTTAATATTCTAGTTCTCTTAACATTTTTCAAACTTGATTTCGTCGTTCTAGTTACTGCTCTGTATTGGTAGACTCCAAATTTAACTTCTAGAAAGAATTGATCTTAGAAACTTGATTCTAGTCAATTTTTTAATTAAGAGTTAAATTCCACTCTTTGAATGCCTTTGTGGATTCCCACAAATTTCAATTTCTTTTGGACCTTCAATTTAACTTCACTCTTTTGCTAGGGACACAATCATCATTTTTTACTTAACAATTTCTTACACTGAATTTAAGTTAATTTCCTTGTCTAGAGATTAAGAAAAATTATAAAAACTATTTTGGAAACAAAATTTAAGATTTACTGACCGCATCCAAATATTGTATTTAAACTACCAAGTGCAAGAGAGAGTGGTGTAGTTCAACTCGGTGTGTCATGCTCTAGATCTTACGACTCAAGGGGTGAGTGATAAATACACATAACATGCACTAATATAACCATCCCATGATCAGAGCAGTATAAAAACCTCTAGGTGAACATATGATGAGAAAACATAAATTTAACCTTGGCTATAGCTGAGTCACATACTCCACGCATTCTTCCTATTAATACATAACTTAGGCCTTAGGGCCCTTACAACCAAATCGAATAAGTCCTCAATGTACAATATTACAATTTCAAATAAAAATTAAACTAAATAACCAAAAGTTTTGCTACGCTTAGAAGGGCTCATGCATAAGCACTCCTAGTTCAACCCCATTAGCTCACTTGATTGTTATGACCTGTTCCTACATCAAAATCTGTAGGGATGTGAGCATGGGTCCGCTTATGCCCACGATGCCTCAAACAAACATATATGGTATGTATTCAATACATGCATGCCAATGTTCATATATGCATAGATACACCGACATCTTTCTATAAGCCATAACAATTCATTAATATCAATTAGCTTTCAACTTAAGTGAGTATTTAACATCATTCAACATCGTCATAGTATTGTATTCAATTTCAATTATTCTTTATTATTGAATTTCCCAACGTTATATCCAATCACATGCCTTAACACATTATCATATATTCAACATTCAATCACATAACCATATCCACATTAGCACTTATTCATCATTCTATCACATCTCCACATTCACATTTTCACTTATTCATCATTCATTCACATTGCCACAACCACACAAGTCATCGGGGGTTGGGCGCATACACGGCACTGTCTTTTATGGGTCCAGACCCAACGGAAACAGTAAACAGAACACCATTGTTTAGGATCGCAGTCCAGGGCCAGGGGTAACCCATATACACACACAATGTTGTGGGCCACTAACCCACTGACATTGACACCAAACCCTGTGTATGTTTTGAGACTTTCAACCTGAGGGTAATCTCAAAAGCCTTCCTATTTCCGCACCCCACCATGGCCCCCGGCACACAACCAATCATTCATCATATTCAATACTCTTTAATCACAATTCACATTCATCACCATAAACATTTCAACATGCATAACCACATTCCATCTCATCATGGAACACAACTCATTTCATCTCTTCATTTCATTTTTTCCAAGCCTCATTTATTTACCATATATATCAACAAAGATCAAACATCAACAAATAGTTAACATTTAACAACATTTAAGGTTTAATTCCATTGTTCAAAACACATTTTAATCCATGATTGGGCTTGAGTTGTTACACATTTGTTTACTTAAATACACTTTTATACATGACATAATTGATATAAGACAGGTGTTTTGTGCAGAATTTATCCACATCTTTAGAATATGGAACATGTGTTGAATTGTGCCATAAAGAGAAGCAATTTGAGCTAAATTAAGAATGCAAAGAAGGAGATGCTAAAGCACATCTGTTGAAATGGATTTGTTGAGTAAAGTCATGGGAGCAGAAGAAGAATTTCCAGTTGCTGAACAAGTCGAATTCTGGAAGGAGGAGAACATTCGAATATAGTGCCAAAGCATTCGAATGCTGTCAAAAAGAGTTCAGAGAATTTCTGGAAGAAATGCATATTCGAATACAGCCAAGCAGTATTCGAATACGAGGACCGTTGGCAGAAAATAGACTCCACGTGATTTTACAGATTCGGGGAGGGGATTGCAATCTGGAGGAGAGAGAAAGACTGGGGAATGATGGCATCACACGACCCACACCCAGGAGGACAGAACATTCGGTTAGAAGAGAGAGAAGCAAGAGGAAAGAGAGGAGAGCAGCGAGGGTAGCGAAAGAGGAACTTCATCTTCTTCCTTCTTCATTCTCTGATTTTGGATTCTGTAATTTTTGTTTTCAAATCTGATTTTCATTTTCAAATTATTGTAATTAGATTTGAATTCTACAGCACATTTTAATTTCATTCTTGTAATTAGATTTCAATTGGAGTCAAAGAGAGAATTACATATTTTTTTCAGCTTTGAAGTTCATGTCTCTGTTCTTCATTTTTGTTCTTCATTTTCTTAAGATGATCGGCTAGTTCTTCTTGGGCTAAGGCAAGGATAATGACCTGTCCAATGATTTCCAAGATGCCGTTCTTAATGGATTAATTTTGAGTTCTTTGGTTATCAATCTTAGTTGTATCTTGTTACTCTTGAAATCAATGGTTCAATGTCCAATTAACATTTGTTTACATATTCTATCAATGAGTTCATAGAAGTTGCTGAATTCAGAACTCTTATTGCAAATATGTATGGGAGTTGCTAGAGTTAGATCTTCTATAGTTTTCATGATAGCTTATGCACATCACTTGTTTGATCCATGGCTTGTATCATTTGAAATGAATTTTCTCTAAACATTAGAGCAACTAAAATTGATGATCTATTCACTCTTGGTATTTTGAGATTGATTTGGATAGGCATTGGAATTGCCTTGCCCATCTTTTTAATATCAAGTTTTAGTTAAGTTTAGTTTTCATTTCAAAATCCATTACCAAAGCATCAAAAATTCCAAACCAGATTTTCAATTATGTTTACCATTTATGTGAGCCATGTTTTGCCTCTTTAATCCACTTGATTCAAACATGATTTTGCTCCTTAGATCCCTGTGGATATGACCTGGTTCTTACCAGTTAATTGTGCTACAAGGAAACCTTGCACTTGGGGGAGTTTGTCTTGATTTTCCTTACTCAACACTTTAGAAATCTGAATTTGCATTTTTATTTACATTTGAGAGTGAGGTAATTGAGCAAAAACAAGCACAATTTTGGCGCCGTTGCCGGGGATCTTTGACAAGCAATAGTGTTTTGAACTCTTGGAGCAAGGATTGGCAACATTACTCACCACCATCTTCAACAACAAAGCTACTAAAGGCATTGGGTAATTTTGTTCCATTCTTATTTCTACCTCTAGTTTCATTTTTATAGGTTTTAGTTTTTAGTTTTTAGTGTTTAAATTGTAGTTTCTGATTTTGAAAAGAAAAAAAAAATTCTGAGTTACTGTTTTATTTTGTTTTGAATATCTAAATTTCTGAGTTGTTGGTTTTCCTTGCTGAAATTTGATTGCTGGAAGTTTGATATTCAAATCTGCTGCATGAGATATTTGAATGCCTGAGTTTGTCTCTGAAATTCTGATCTGTTTTGCTGCTAAGTTTTGAACCAAGTTGCTGAATCTGATGTCTGCAATCTGTTTTCTGAATTTCTGATTCGAATCTGTTGCATCTAATATTCAAATTGCTGCATCTTGTCTCTGAAAAATCTGATTTCATTGGCTGAAATTCACCTTTGAATTATTGTTTGACTTGCTGGAAATTTGCATGGAATTGCTGCATATTCTGCTGCAAGTTGTTAGGGAAGAGCTCTGATTTCTCTTTGTGAATTGGTGATTTAGTTGTGAAGTTTTAAGGTTTTGTGAGTGTCATTTTGAAGCTGAATTTTTGTGCATGTTGTTAAGGTCTGGTCGAATTATTGGAAAAAATTGTGATTTGCATTCACCATCATCTCTAGCTGAATTAATTGAACTTGCTACATCTTACACATCATCTGAATCATCTGTGCACATGGATCCACCACCACCTGTTTTACCGGAAGGAAGTGAACTTGGAGAGAATGATGGAATCAATCAAAATCTTCTTAGACCTCTTAGGGAATATCTTCATCCAGCTAGGCAAACAACTCCCTCATGCATTGTTCTTCCCATTGGCCATCATAATTTCAATTTTAAACCAGGAACAATTCAGCTTTTGCCAACCTTTCATGGAATGGATTCTGAAAATCCTTACATGCATATGAAGGAATTTGAGGATGTTTGTGGGACTTGCATGGATAGGAATACAAATGAGGACATGGTTAGGCTTAAGTTGTTTCCATTTTCATTGAAAGATAAAGCAAAGATGTGGTTGAACTCATTGGAGCCTAGATCAATTGGAACTTGGAGGGACATGCAAACAAAGTTTTTGAAGAAGTATTTTCCAGCCAATAGGACAGTAATACTTCAACAACAAATCATGAATTTTGTATGCAAGCCTAATGAAACATTTGCACATGCATGGGATAGGTTTAGAGAATTGTTGCAAGCATGTCCACATCATGGGTTTGAGTCTTGGAGAATTGTTAACTTCTTTCATAATGCATTAACTCCAAACTTGAAAATGCTGGTTGCAACAATGTGCAATGGTGAGTTCTATGATAAGACAGCTGAAGAAGCCTTGCATTTCTTTGATTCATTGGCTGAAAATACTAAACAATGGGAGGTAGTTTCTCCATTTTCTGAGTTTTCTGACAGCATAGGTGCAAGAGGAAAGTTTCATCTCAGTGACACTGATGATCTTGGTGCTCGATTGGCTGCATTGTCAAAGAAAGTGGAGTTGATGGAGCAAGAGAAGCAAGGATTGAAGAAAAAGGAAGTTAACTGTGTGTTGTGTGAAACTTCGGATCACAAGACAGACGATTGTCCTACACTCCCAGCTTTTAAAGAAGTTCTTTATGGTCAAGTAAATCCCCCACCAGCTGCAAGAAATTACAACTCAAACCAGGGGGTGAACAACTTTGCTTCAGGAAATCAGCCATATTCGAATGCTTACAATGCTGGATATAGAGGCCATTCGAATACATCCTGGAGAGCTGAGGCACAACACCAGCAGCAGCAGCAACCTCAACAACCTTTTCCACCTCAACCATTTCATTCCCAGCCTTATCAACCTCAGCATAACACAAACTCTTACCAGCCACCTCACAAAAGATCATTGGAAGACACCTTGCAACAATTCATGCAAGGACAAATTGGAACCAACAACCAAAATTCAAAGTTCCAAGATCAAACTAATAGGGCTATGGAAGACATTCGGAGTCAATTGTCAAAACTCACTCAAGCCTTAACTTTGAGAGAAACGGGAAAGCTTCCATCTCAGCCCAAACCAAATCCCACTGGGCAAGTGCACTTCAGTGAATCATCTTCTTCAAGTGCAAATGAGAATTTGGAACATGTGCAAGCTATTTCAACATTGAGAAGTGGGAAACAGATCTTGAAACCAGATTATATTCCAATTGAAGAGGCAAATGAGCAAAATATGTTGGAAGATGAGGAAGAAATTCAGCACAAAAACAGCAGCAGCAACAAAGCAATTGAACAACAGCTGCTCACCAAAACAGAAGCTGAATTGCAGCAAAAGCAGCTGTTAAAAGAGCAAAAACTAGCAGCTGCACAGTAGACAAGAAATTGAGGAACAGCAACAAATTGAACAAAATCTGCACAACAGGACAGAAAATGAACAGAAACAAAATTTGGACAGCATAGGAAAAGCTACACAGAAACAGCAGCTGAACAACTTTGAGCAGAATAGCAAAATTCAGAAGCAAGATCAGGTAAATTCTGAGAATGCAATTGAGTTTTCTGAAAATAAAACCAAGGATTTTGATAAAAACCAGCTGGATAAGAGTGAAAAAATTTCTGGAAAAGAGAAGATTTCAAAAGAAAACCAGCTGGACAGCCCTGATTTCATTCCAAAAATTCCTTTTCCTCAAAGATTGAACAAAGGAAAGAAAGAAAATCTGAATTCTGAAATTTATGAGCTTTTCAAACAAGTCAGAATAAACATTCCTTTGCTTGATGCCATTAAACAAAATCCATCTTATGGAAAGTTTTTGAAAGATTTGTGCACTGTCAAAAGGAGAATGAATGTCAAAGAGAGGGCATTTTTAACTGAACAAGTGAGCTCAATTTTGCAATTCAAAACCCCTCCAAAATATAAAGATCCAGGGTGTCCTACAATTGCATGCATCATTGGGGAAAAGAGGGTAGATAGAGCTTTGTTGGATTTGGGAGCAAGTGTCAATCTTTTGCCATTTTCTGTGTACCAACAACTTGGATTAGGTGAGCTTAGACCTACTAGGGTGACACTTCAATTAGCAGATAGGTCAGTCAAAGTCCCTAGAGGTATTGTGGAGGATGTCCTAATTCAAGTGGAGCATTTTGTCTTCCCAGTAGACTTCATAGTGCTTGATACCCAACCAATTCAAGGTCCACAACCAGCTGTCCCAGTCATTCTAGGACGACCATTTTTGGCCACTTCTAATGCTTTGATAAATTGTAGGACTGGAGTCATTAAGTTGTCTTTTGGTAACATGACAATTGAAAAGAACATCTTTAATGTGACCAAACAGCCAAGTGACCATGAGGAGATAGAAGAAGTGGATTTGATTCAAATAGCCATACAAGAGCACTTTGATAGAGAGTACTTAGAAGACCCATTGGAAAGAGCTTTAGTGAACAGTGATCAAGTAGATTTCCTAGATGATTGTGACTTGGAAAATATTGGTGGAGGAGAATGTGAGGAAATGAAAGAATCAATGATGTTAGTGAATCAGTGGAGGCCCACTTTTGAGTCCTTAGAGCTGCCCACAGTCAAAACAGAATCATCCTTTGAAAAGCCACCTGTACCTGAGAGAAAACCTCTACCAAATGACTTGAAATATGTGTTTTTGGGTGAGGGAGAGTCCTATCCAGCTGTTATTTCTTCTCAGCTGAGCCTGGACCAGGAAAGAAAGCTTGTTGAGGTCTTGAGAAAACATAAAAGAGCCTTGGGCTGGACCATAGCAGACCTGCAAGGAATCAGCCCACTGATTTGTACCCATAGGATATTTTTGGAGGAGGATGCCAAACCCATTAGGCAAATGCAAAGGAGACTAAACCCAAACATGAAAGAAGTGGTTAGGGGAGAGGTAATTAAGCTATTGGATGCTGGAATTATCTACCCTATCTCAGACTCTAAATGGGTTAGTCCAACTCAAGTAGTACCCAAGAAATCCGGAGTGACTGTGGTGAAAAATGCACAAGATGAGCTAGTTCCAATGCGCATCCAAACAGGATGGCGCATGTGTATAGATTATAGGAAGTTAAATGCAGTCACAAGGAAGGATCATTTCCCTCTTCCATTCCTAGATCAGGTATTGGAAAGAGTGGCAGGACAGGCATTCTATTGTTTCTTGGATGGATACTCAGGGTACAATCAAATTGAAATTGCATTAGATGATCAGGAGAAGACCACATTTACTTGCCCATTTGGTACTTTTGCATATAGGCGCATGCCTTTTGGCCTTTGCAATGCTCCTGCTACTTTTCAGAGGTGCATGATTAGTTTGTTTAGTGACTTTGTGGAGAAATTTCTTGAAGTATTCATGGATGACTTTTCAGTCTATGGGAGTGACTTTGATTTGTGTTTGGAGAATTTAGAGAAAGTTTTGGCAAGATGTGAAGAGAAAAACTTGGTGTTGAATTGGGAGAAATGCCATTTTATGGTAACTCAGGGGATAGTTCTTGGTCACATAGTGTCTTCTAGGGGGATCGAAGTAGATAGAGCAAAAGTGGAGATTATTCAAAAACTTCCTACCCCTAGATGTGTCAAGGATGTCAGATCATTTTTAGGACATGCAGGTTTCTATAGGAGGTTCATTGCATCATTCAGTGCCATTTCTAGACCTTTGTGCAATCTCCTAGGCCAGGATGTTCCTTTTGATTGGACATCAGAATGTCAGGCTTCATTTGATAGACTTAAGGACTTGCTCACTTCAGCTCCCATTATGCAGACACCAGATTGGACTTTACCTTTTGAGATCATGTGTGATGCTAGTGATAGTGCCATTGGTGCAGTCCTAGGTCAGAGGAGAGAGAGGAAGTCACATGTGCTATACTATGCTAGCAAATCCCTTAGTGATGCACAAAAGAACTACACAACTACTGAGAAGGAGTTGCTAGCAGTAGTATATGCATTGGATAAGTTTAGATCATATCTTGTGGGATCTCATGTCATTGTGTTTACTGATCATGCAGCACTTAAGTATCTTTTGACCAAATCTGATGCCAAGCCAAGACTCATTAGGTGGATTCTTTTGCTGCAAGAATTTGATTTAGAGATTAAAGATAAAAAGGGAGTTGAAAATGTAGTTGCTGACCATCTTTCTAGACTTCCACATCAGGACTTAGCAGCTTTTGAGTCACCTATTAATGAGACTTTCCCTGATGAGCAGTTGTTCCATTTAGATTCCTCAGAGACACCATGGTTTGCAGACATAGCCAATTATTTGGTTTCAGGTGTGGTGCCTTCTCATTGGACCATGTTAGATAAGAAAAAGTTTTTCAGGAATGTGAGGCACTTTTTCTGGGATGACCCTTATTTGTTTAAGTATTGCTCAGATCAAGTCATAAGGAGATGCATACCCGAGAGTGAAGTACAGAGTGTCATTAGTTTTTGTCATACTCTTGCATGTGGAGGTCATTTTTCAGCTAGGAAGACAGTGGCAAAGATTTTACAAAGTGGATTATTTTGGCCTACCATGTTTAGGGATGTGCATGCCTTTTGTGTTGCTTGTGATAGGTGTCAAAGGCTTGGTAAGATCACTAGGAGAAACATGATGCCACTTCACCCCATTTATGTGCTTGATATCTTTGATTGTTGGGGTATGGATTTTATGGGACCATTTGTGAATTCATTTGGCAATGAGTATATCTTAGTGGCAGTGGATTATGTTTCAAAGTGGGTAGAGGCCATACCAACTAGGACCAATGACCACAAGGTAGTGATAAAATTTTTGAAGGAAAATGTGTTTTCAAGATTTGGAATGCCAAAGGCCATGATAAGTGATAGAGGAACACATTTTTGCAATAGATATGTTGGTCTATTGATGAGGAAGTATGGGGTTGTGCATAAGGTTGGAACATCATATCATCCCCAAACAAGTGGACAAGCCGAGTTGGCCAATAGAGAGATCAAGAGAATCATTGAAAAAACAGTGAATCCCACAAGGAAAGATTGGTCTTTGAAATTGGTTGATGCACTTTGGGCTTATAGGACTGCCTACAAGACTATCCTAGGCATGTCTCCTTATAGGTTAGTGTATGGAAAAGCTTGTCATCTTCCTGTGGAACTTGAACACAAGGCCTATTGGGCAGTGAAATACTTCAATGAAAACATCACTGAATCTGGTTGTCAGAGGAAATTGCAACTAAATGAGCTTGAGGAGATTAGGAATGATGCATATGAGAATGCTAAGATCACCAAGGATAGAGTGAAGAAATGGCATGATACACATATCCTCAAAAGAGAGTTGTTTGTGGGTCAAAAGGTTTTGTTGTATGACTCAAGGTTACACTTGTTTCCCGGGAAGTTGAAGTCAAGATGGAGTGGTCCATATGTGATTCAGAACATCACTGAGTTTGGGGCTGTTGACATTCAAAATCCAACCTCCAAAAATGTTTTTAGAGTGAATGGACAGAGATTGAAAGAGTATCATGAGAATTTTGTTGCTGAAGTAGAGAGTTGGGATCTTGAAGATCCCCCAAATTCTGTTTGAATGAAGAAAGGATTCTGACTTTGTATCATAATAGTGTAGATTCTGTTATGTTTTTGATTTTCTGTTTTCTTTGGTTTTTGTAATTTTCCTTCTTTCATCTAAAAAAAAATTTTTCAGTTTGCAAGTTTTAACACATTGGTTTCAGCAAGTTTCATGAAGAATTGAGAATTTCTGCTTTGTGTTTTACTGATATTTGAATTTTCAAAGGATGGAACTGACATGTGCTATTTGAGGTAGCAACATCACTTGTGGTGGAACTACTTGAGAGTCAAATGGAATAAATGCATTTGCTTGATTTGTTTTGGGAGTATAATGCATTAACCAAATTGGGTAGCACATGCTTTCAAAGTGTTTCAGAATACAGCAAAAAGGATTTCAATTGAGCAAGCTTCATTAAGGATCAAGTCATATCAGCAGGTGCAACAAAAACTGATCAAATCTGGTACTGCTGTAAGTCCAAATCAGATGGGAAATTCATCTCATTCGAATAGCTGAACAGTCATTTGAATAGGCCATCTTGGCACAAAATCTCATCTGTTAACAGCAACCCATCTTGCATATTTACTGATTTCTTGCATCTTTGTTGTTTGTGATGCTTGGCAAAACCTCACTGATCCTTAATTACACTCAACCCATTTTGTATTGTTTTGGTTCTACTAATTTGCATTTTCTTTGAGAATAT
Source organism: Vitellaria paradoxa (assembly GCA_019916065.1). Lineage (NCBI taxonomy): Eukaryota > Viridiplantae > Streptophyta > Magnoliopsida > Ericales > Sapotaceae > Vitellaria > Vitellaria paradoxa. The sequence continues at coordinate 24,260,850 of CM034244.1, forward strand.
TGCATTGAACAAGTTGGGGGGAGCAACTGTTTTGGTAATACCTTGGAGTTTCAGCTGGTCTACATCACTCAAACATGTTAACCTTAAACTCAGCAGGTACCTCTTTCCCTTTGCACTTTATTTCAAATTGCTTGACTTGTTTGTGCATTGAGGACAATGCTTGTTTCTAGTGGGGGGGGAGAGAAATAGTTTGAGTTCTTTTCTTGGTCTTATGCATTGGTGTTGATTGGAATATGCTGAATGAAATTGCTGATCTACTTTGTTATACTTGATGAATTGAAATTTGAGTAGTGTGTTTAATTTAGCTAAAATGCTGAGAATTTTCTAAAAAAAAAAAAATTTTTCTAAATTTTCTTTGATTTTTCTTTTTAAGCTGTTCTTTTTTTGTTTTTCTTTTGAGTTTAGCTGTTATTAGTGTGAATAAACTTAACTCAGGTGACAAAATAAGGTTTGAACATTTCTGTGGGATTGTTAGCAGATTTGAACACTGGAATTACTGTTTGGGATTTTCTGATGCAACCTATTCGAATATGGGCTGTGGTATTCGAATACTTGTTACAGCTCATGTTGTAATTGGTTGTATTGATGTATTTTTGGATTAAATTGTGGGCTAACAATTCAACAGGATTTTTCAAATTTAATTTTGTCAAAAGTTTTCTAAAAAAAAAAAAAGAGAAAAATATGCAGAAACATGGCTTAAATTTCTCTGAGAATTCATCACAGATTTTGGTCAGTTACTGGATTGCTGGATGGGAGACTGTATTCGAATCGGGTCTGTTGGTATTCGAATATGCTGAGGCGGGTCAGTAACTTAAATGAGTTTTTTTTCCCATTCGGATACTTGGAAATTCATGCCCGAATGCCCTAAAAGCACACACTCCTTAAGTTCCCCCCATTTACTCAAATCAAAAAGGTTGCAAAACAGAGATTTGGGATTCCTTCAAGAACAGAAGTTACGAGGCTAGGGTTTTCTGAGGAGATTGAAGAAGAACAATCCGAGGTTTGGAGGGAATAAGGATGAAGAAGAAGTTGACTGCACCAGGGCCAAGGCGATGGAGTCGGCGATTGAGGGAAGCTATGCGAGGTGCCAGGTCTGTTCAATCTTCTTTCTATGAACCTGTAGACTTAAGTGTCCAACCCCAATCTCCTACACTTCCTCCTATCACTGAAAACCAACCAACCATTGAACCTGAACAACCCCTAGACGACACCAATGTGGATGTCAATGTTGAAGCTGACATTCCAAGAACAGAGGTTCCTGGTGAAGGGACTTCTGCAACACCTTACTCTAATCCTAGGTTTGCCAATGAAGTAGCAAAAGATAGATACCTTAATTGGTATTCTAAGAGGGCTGTCCTTTGTGAGAGGGGTATCAACATTGAAGATTATTCTGATCCCCCTTATGAATTAGTAGACATGATTAACAGGAGGGGATGGACTGATTGGGTTATTGTGAGTCAGAAAGCAGTAGTACCTCTGGTGAGGGAATTTTATTCTAATGCTGTGAAAGGAAAGAAAGGAAAAATTGAGATTAAGACCAATGTGAGGAAGAAGGAAATATTGCTGACACCTGAAACTATTGCAATGTATGCTGGATTACCATTTGGACAGTCTATGGTTATTGATCCGGAACAGCAAGCTGAATGGATAGAACAACTTAAAAAAGAAAATTTGGTAAAGTTGCTTTCTGGAAACCCTCAAGCTCAATGGAATGGAGTTAGATTGTCAAAAGGGGATCTCACAGACAAGAGTAAGGTGTTGCACATGTTGGTCTATTCAAAGATTTTACCTCATGCCTATGTCTCAGCTGTGACTTTACCACAAGCTGAGATGATTGGAAGGCTTCTCCTAGATATCCCCATTGACTTGACAAAGCACATTTGGAATATAATCACTGGAGCAATTGCAAAACCAGAGGTGAATTCTGGTTTGCCTTTTGGAGGGTTGATAACTAAAATTCTGCAAGGTTATGGGGTGAAGGAAAAGAGTGGAATGGAGACAGTGAAACCTGCTACTCGAATTGCTCAAACTTCAATGAAGAGGAGTAAAGGGCAATTAGCAAGGAAGGTAGCAGTAGACTCACAGAAAGAACAGCCATCTGAGGAGCAATCAGGAACTGAAGTGGTGACCCTTCAAAGTTTGTATGCATTATTGAAGGAGGTGAAGGATCAGCAAATGGAGATGGCAGCTGAGCTGAAGAATTTAAAGGACAAACAGGATGCTGATCATCAACAAATGCTGGAAATGTTGGAAGGGTTACATGAACCAGCTGCCCCTGAAGATTATATGACACCTCCGGACCATTGAAGCCTGCTGTCCTTGAGCCATAAAGCCAAAATTTGTGAATGAATTTTAGGAAAATTTAAAGCCATGTTTTGTCCTTAGAAAACAGTTTCCTTTGTTTTATTTTCTGATTTTGTTAATTTTGAATTTGAATGACTTTGAACTCTAAATTTGGATGATATTTTGTTGGAAATCCATTTTGAGCATTGGGGTGGTGTTGTGATCTGTTTAGTTGAGATGAGCTCTTTTGTTTTAAATGCATGACAAGCTATAACTTAGAATGTACCTTGATGCTGATTGCTGGATTTTGAGTTTTCAGTTTGGAATTTGAATTAGTTGTTATGTTTAATTTGCTTAATGGTTGAATTAGTATGGATAGAGTTAGTTCTTAACTTGTCAACTTAGACATGGGCATTTGTGAATGAGTTTCTTGATTGAACAATGGATTGCATTATTTCCCAGCCATAGTGGAGACTTAAACCTGAAGTGAGATTTTGAGCCTTTAAGCTTTGTTTATGAGAAATATGCAATTACTCTAGAGCTTATCAAAAGCTTAAACATTTCTTTACTTCATTTTCTTTAATAACTCCAATTACAATACTTTGCTTTGGGTGTTTGTGAAGTTGTAAAGGAATTGAACTTGATTCTTGGTTCTTAGTTTTTATGGTTGAATGAAATTGAACCAAGGAAATGATATCAGGCCATTTTTCTTATCTGTTGAGCTTAAAAAAAATTTTTCCTCTTCTTTGATGAACATTATCCTTGGAGCCAAGTTTGAGCTTTATTAGAACATTCATACTTCTTTATTCTTACCACATCATCCCCTTAACCATTATGAATGCTCTTTAGCCTTCCCTAACAGATTGGAATACACTGAAAATATTAAGGAAGAGCAATGAACAACATTTTGGGAATTTTGGGGTGAGGATAGAAAAATTGGTGGAAGGAAAAGAATGATAAGAGGATATGGTGATGTCCAAATTCAGAAAACTCTGTTTCGATTATGAGTTTCAACTTTTAGATACATCTCCAAAAAAAAAAAAAAAAAAAAAAAAAAAAAAAAAAAAAAAAAAAGAAAAACTGATTTCAGTGTTCCAATTCTTTTTGAATTCTTTAATCCTCCTTTCAACTACCTCATAAAACCTCATGGCCCCATTACAACCAAAAGCAAGTCCTAATTGATCTTTGGAAGAATTATCACTCAATTGTGAAACTTAGGAATTGGGGAGTATAGTGAAAATTCTAAAATAACTTTACTGCACTATTCTTTCATGGAGTTATGCCAAGTCCTTTTCTTTATTGGATTGAACGTTTTTGACTTGTAGATGCACCCTCTTAGAATTTGATTTACATTTATTCTTTACAAAAAGGGGCATCTTGAGGGGAACCTTGTGTGCTTCATTTTCTTGTGAGTGAATTCCAAGGTGAGATTTTGAAGTTGAAGCTTTGGGAAGTAATATGATTCAAAGTTCAGGATAGAGTTTGATTATGGAGATCTATGTTGAGTTAACAGGTTAAGAACTGAATTTTCATGCTTGGATCAAGTGTTTAGCAAATTTCACATACCATACCTAATTTCATGATTCTAGGAGTGTTAGCTTAAATTTCTTAGCTTGATGTATTAAGTAACATTCCATGGTTATGACTTATTATCCATTTAGAATTGAAGATGCTATTTTTAGATGTGTCTTTCACAGATGTGCAATTTCATAACATGAAAATGTTGATTGCTTTTAAAGGTAGCCTTCCTTCCTTAAGCATTGCTAGGGACTAGCAATGTCTAAGTTGGGGGGTGTGATTGGGCTTGAGTTGTTACACATTTGTTTACTTAAATACACTTTTATACATGACATAATTGATATAAGACAGGTGTTTTGTGCAGAATTTATCCACATCTTTAGAATATGGAACATGTGTTGAATTGTGCCATAAAGAGAAGCAATTTGAGCTAAATTAAGAATGCAAAGAAGGAGATGCTAAAGCACATCTGTTGAAATGGATTTGTTGAGTAAAGTCATGGGAGCAGAAGAAGAATTTCCAGTTGCTGAACAAGTCGAATTCTGGAAGGAGGAGAACATTCGAATATAGTGCCAAAGCATTCGAATGCTGTCAAAAAGAGTTCAGAGAATTTCTGGAAGAAATGCATATTCGAATACAGCCAAGCAGTATTCGAATACGAGGACCGTTGGCAGAAAACAGACTCCACGTGATTTTACAGATTCGGGGAGGGGATTGCAATCTGGAGGAGAGAGAAAGACTGGGGAATGATGGCATCACACGACCCACACCCAGGAGGACAGAACATTCGGTTAGAAGAGAGAGAAGCAAGAGGAAAGAGAGGAGAGCGGCGAGGGTAGCGAAAGAGGAACTTCATCTTCTTCCTTCTTCATTCTCTGATTTTGGATTCTGCAATTTTTGTTTTCAAATCTGATTTTCATTTTCAAATTATTGTAATTAGATTTGAATTCTACAGCACATTTTAATTTCATTCTTGTAATTAGATTTCAATTGGAGTCAAAGAGAGAATTACATATTTTTTTCAGCTTTGAAGTTCATGTCTCTGTTCTTCATTTTTGTTCTTCATTTTCTTAAGATGATCGGCTAGTTCTTCTTGGGCTAAGGCAAGGATAATGACCTGTCCAATGATTTCCAAGATGCCGTTCTTAATGGATTAATTTTGAGTTCTTTGGTTATCAATCTTAGTTGTATCTTGTTACTCTTGAAATCAATGGTTCAATGTCCAATTAACATTTGTTTACATATTCTATCAATGAGTTCATAGAAGTTGCTGAATTCAGAACTCTTATTGCAAATATGTATGGGAGTTGCTAGAGTTAGATCTTCTATAGTTTTCATGATAGCTTATGCACATCACTTGTTTGATCCATGGCTTGTATCATTTGAAATGAATTTTCTCTAAACATTAGAGCAACTAAAATTGATGATCTATTCACTCTTGGTATTTTGAGATTGATTTGGATAGGCATTGGAATTGCCTTGCCCATCTTTTTAATATCAAGTTTTAGTTAAGTTTAGTTTTCATTTCAAAATCCATTACCAAAGCATCAAAAATTCCAAACCAGATTTTCAATTATGTTTACCATTTATGTGAGCCATGTTTTGCCTCTTTAATCCACTTGATTCAAACATGATTTTGCTCCTTAGATCCCTGTGGATTTGACCTGGTTCTTACCAGTTAATTGTGCTACAAGGAAACCTTGCACTTGGGGGAGTTTGTCTTGATTTTCCTTACTCAACACTTTAGAAATCTGAATTTGCATTTTTATTTACATTTGAGAGTGAGGTAATTGAGCAAAAACAATCCATCATATAGCTCATCACACTTTGTCTTTCCATTTCAATTATTCAATGCCTTATTTAATTTCCATCACTTATTAACAAAAGTTCACATTTCAATTCACACTCTCTTATATCTTAAAGTAAACAATACTTATTAACATTTTAGAGCACTTTCCCCTTTCCAATTCATAGAATTTAGACAAATGAAACATCATGTAAAAACATGAAACCAAACTCTTTATAACTCTATAGTAGGATGTCCAAAATGAACTAAGTCTGGTAACCTTTCTAGGCTCAGTGGGCGCCCAACAGGTACTTAGTTGTGTGCCCAAGATCTTGGGCACCCACACCTTATAGGCCCATACCTTATGCGCCCAAGAAGGTGGGCGCCCAACTGATACCATCTCGTGCGCCCATAGCTTGGTTCAAGTGACGCTTTGTTTTCTGGGTTTTTCATTCTCCACACTTAACACCTCAAATTTACCAAGTTTATGGTAAGATATTTAGAGTTTCTTGTTTTCAACATTACCACAAGTCTTATAAGCATCAAAAGAAACCATATATTTGAGTTCTCATCCACTTTGGGCTAAGTTATGGATCAAACCCCATGTTCTCTCTCTTAAACCATATATGTGTATGTAACTCCCATTTTCTTCCATAAATGAAATCAAAACTTGCTAGGGTTTCTCAAATGTTGTTCTAGACCTTGTTACACATCATATATGTAAGAATGAGCATAAAACCCCTACCTTAAGTTGAATAAAGATAAAGAACAAGAGGTGGTCTTCTCCCGGTTTCAAGCTTCCAAACTTAGAAGATTCAATCTCTTCACCCTTTGATCTAAACAACCAACAAATCATATAGATAGGTTCCTTGACTGCTTAACTGCATCTTTGCAAAGTTAATTTGATTTTGATCAAGGCTAGAAACACTTACCATTCAAAATCCCAACCGGTTCCCTTATGTTCTTCTTCCTCTCCTCTCCCGGTTTCCTCTCTCCCAACCAACATTTTTCTTTCTTTTCCATCTCACACACATATATATACAAACAAAATTTGTTAATATTTTAATGGTTCTACAGTAAATTCTAGATTTTTCCATCCCCTTAGCCTAAATATAGGTGTATAGGGGTGAGGCTCGGCTGTATCTTCTAGAATACTCCATACCAGTCAATTCTGCTACAGGCTCGGGCGCCCAACCCCTTCTCAGTCGTGCGCCCAAGCCTTGGGCGCCCATGTTTCATGCGCCCAAAGGTGCCCCCCTCTTCTACACTTGTGCCAAAATGCCAAATCTCACATGTTTGGCTCATTATTCTCAAAGTTCCCAGCTCTAAAGTACAATTATTGATGAATACCACTTAATCAACATACTATTACCTCAAAATGTTTGAATAACCATCTATTTACATTCATGCAAAAGTCCAGGGTATTACATGGTGAGACCAATGTCAAATTCTCAAGAAACCTAGTATATTAGTTTCTAGGTTTTAAAAGTACAACTTTGCTACTACTAAGTTAACCGTGATAGGATTTTCAAAAGTTAAAGAATATGAAGTTTCTAAATTCCCTAATAAATTTACTAATCAAATAAAATTGAATCAAATAAATAATTTAAAATTAGATAAATTAAATATAAGAAAACACTAAATAATCTATTAAAATATTAAAATAATCAAGTAACAGCAAGTTAATTTAAACCAAGATGAAATTCAAATGATTATCATTCTTGATTTAACTCTCAAGTTTTGATGGAATAATCCTTCACAATTTGATGTGCTATAAGCTACAATTTTACATAAGAAGGAAAAATAAATTAGGAGATATTTTTATAAAAGTTCTCAAAATTTCCACAAACACCATTCTATACTCACGTTAACGAGTATAGAACTGGAAGATTTTCTTTCGTAATATTTTTGGTTCAAACCTAATTTATTTGTTTCAAAGTTTTTAAAAGAAATTGTTTTAACCCAAAAATCCTTATTAGTGATTACAGGAATATGATCAAAGATTTTCGTTTTCGATAATCTTTTAATAAGAATAAATCAGATTTGAAAAGAAATAATGGACCTATACATAGACGTTTTCACATCGCATGTGCAACCTTAGCACATCGCAATGATCCAGTATGCCACCCTCCTTTTGATTTGTTGAATCAAGATGGAATAGTTTAACCTAACATTAATTTAACATTCAGAATATAAACCAAAATCAACAATTAAACAAATAATGAATGCCACTAAATCAGACATTGGAAATACCGTACTTCAACGTGAAGTTTAAACCAAAGCGACGAACAATGTAAATTGATAAAACTATAACGACCAAACCAAATCTCTCAATTGCATTCTCAAAGTAAACAAAAACTAAAGAAAAAGTATTCTAAAGAAATGTACCTTGACAACTGCAAAACATCAACTGGTTATATTGAGGATTCAATGACGTAACCCTAAAATTGCCGTGCAAACTGGTCGCTGGTGTTCGAACTGCTCGACTCAGGTGTCCGGACACTAGTAAAGGTAAACCTCAAATTTTATTCTTTAGCACATTTTGCCTTTTGCCTTTTTACTGCTATTCGAATCAAGTGACAGTGCGTTTGGATAGCAGCGGCTTCATCCTTATCTTCACCACTGCTAATCTCAATGATTTTAGCTTCTTTCCTACATTTTGAAAACAAAACACTAAATATAACAAGAATTAACTAAAAAGTTTAATATTAATAGAATAAATGCATGATTTATATTCTAAATGGTGGTTTGTAATTACACTTTTCAAGTATAATCACACCCCCCAACTTAAGCATTGCTAGTCCCTCACAACGACATTATTAAAATGAACTAAAATAATATCCTATTTCTCTTTTCGTTGGTAACATGATTGCACTTAGCAATGTGCAACAAGCCTTTTAAACCCCTAAGTCCACCCCAGTGGACGAGTGAAGTCTGGTGAGGGTTTGAAGGGAATCTACCCACAAAATTCCTAAACTAATTAATGAATGGTAATATTCAATTCAACAACTCTTGATTCAAGTTCAATATGAAATAAGTATCAAAATTCAAAGGTTGTATAAAATTTCCTAATGCATATCAAACTTTCCTAGCTTTTTAACGATTTCATTTTAAATGTATTACTTCATATCATTCAATCACCTAGGTTATCAAGTGTATTTAAAAGACTGCAGTTTCAACCTCAAACCTCACTAAGTGTTTCATTCTTCAATTGAATTCACACTGAAATGGGTTACTTTAATGGTTCATGCAAAGAACTAAGAACAAAGTTCATGGATAGAACCCTAAAGGAGATGTGAATGAGAAAGAATTTAATCATATATGAAAATTTATAGCTTTATGGAGGAATGTATTGATGTATATACAAAACCACTAATTTCAAACACACAAATTAGATCAAAGGTCTTACAAATGCCCTTCACATTAAGTCCGCTAGGTCATTAAAAGGGTTGTAACTTAGCCAGGGGTTAATGGCTACCAAATGAAGGATAAGAAATTCAAATTTTATGTTTTGAGAAGAAATTATCAGTACACTATTCTCCTTTCCTATTTTCCCAACTCTCTTTGTTGTTTCTCGTTCATTTCTCTATATCTCCCTCTTATTCATCCCATAACTAGGGAACCAAACCCCACGCAAAAATCATCAATTTTTTTTTTTTTGAAATTTAAAATAAACTTCCATTCCATATAACCATCTATTTAAAGTCGCCCAACATCCCCTTGTGTACTGATTGTCTTAAAACATGCAAAGATTAGGCTATTCCTACATATCTAAAGTTAAGGGGAATAATTACTTGGCTATAGAAAAGAAAATTTTCAAATTTTTATTTAAAAACTTCAAGTTGGCTCCTAAGGATATGTAAACAAGAAGGGCAGAGGCCCAAAATAAACAAACATGGCCTAACCTCAATCTAAAGGCTAATGGCATTCTTTAGAAATTTTAATCAGATCATGTATCCAAATGAGGTGTCTTGTGCATTCAATACCAAAGCAATATAATGTAATGAAGCTATATAAAAGAAATCAAAATGAAAGAATTAATTTAGAGCATTTAATATAAACTCTTGGGAATAAAGTGTAAGGCTCAAAAGCTCACAAAGTATGGTTTCTTTAGGTCTCTACCTATATCTTGATGTACTTGAATAACTTAAGATTATAAAATCTAATCCATAATACATTCTCATTCTATGATCTTAAGCAACAAGTTTTCAATGCCTTAGGAATTTTTATACTCAATTTAAATTAAGTGACTTATTCAAAATTGAAATTAAATCATTCATTGTCATCAATGATTCATACCAATCATTAAACTAGTTACTAACATATGCACTAGTCACTAATAATAATATGTTAAGGAAATCATTATCAAGCAACCATTCCCCCCTCAAACTAAGGTGACACATTGTCCTCAATGTGTGTGTAATGCAAGAATAAAAGTGAAGGTCGGTGCATGAAAAGAGATTAGTAAAAAATAAATCATGTGTTCTAATCTTTCCCCCAACTAAATGCATGAGTGACTAACGATGCTGAGAAAATAAAATAAAGAAAAGTGTACTTAAGCAAAAACTAAAGGAAGAAACTAGGTAAATAATACCTCAAGCTGGCCTTATACTTAACTAATGCATTATTAATAACTTCTCCAGGAAGCTCAAAAGTGTGCAGGGGCTGATCAACATAATCTAATTTGATGAAAGGATCATCACTGTTGTCAATGTTAGTATCAAAGTTAGGAATGTCCTCAAGTGGTGGCATATCATCGCAATCAGATGGTGGTGATTCCCCAGGAGCTAGGGTGGTCTCAGTGTCAATGTCATAAGTGGGTGCATCAGGCCACTCAATAGCTAAATTGACTTTCGCCCATTCCATCCTAACTAAAATTTCTAAGCCAACATTGTCCTACGCTTATCCCTTAAGAAATTGGTATGGGGTTATGAGGATTAAAGGAAGGAAGATAAGTGGGAAAGGCAAGGAGATACCCTCTTCAAAATATTTATCAGGTCACTCATTGTGGTTAAACTCCGAACTATCTGACTCACCATCACCACTAGTATTATCAATATAAATCTCTATCTTTTGCTCCAGATCTATTGGTTCATATATGTTAAGCTTGATGGACCTATGCTTTATAGTAAATTAAAAAGTGATCTTAAAAACTACTAAACAGAATAATATCCAACCATAAAGTATATTTAACAAAAAAGAAAATAAATAAACAATAACGGAACAGAAATGAACAAGATGAATGTAAATAAAGAAAGAGAAATACAAATTTAAAATTATAAACTCAAAATACTATGCTAATATTAACACAATCAAAATATCCAAAAAATTTGTGGAAAATCATCTAGTGTGATGGTGATGTCTACCCTCCTAACCCAGCTAGATATGGTCTCTTTCCCTCTATGCCTATTAATTGAATTCTACTTGACGTTGGCAAAGAATTTTGTAACTACGTCCACCACACAATGGGACGGAATCCAGTGAGGTATAGCCATTGTTGACTCTCAAGATTTTGGAGGAAAAGGAACGCCTCATTCTTAAAATGCTCTATTTTCCATTGTCGCTCCACCATTATAGGTTTGTAAACCCATGGATCATTGTATAGGATTTCAAGCCACTTACGCTAAAATCAGTCACTATCAAAATAGAATTCATAAAGGATTCTAGTTGTAGCACGCTTGACACAAGGGGCCATTGCACACTACACAACAAGAATATTTGAATTAAATAAGCAATAAAACAGTCCCTATGTCCACGTAAGTTCAGTGGCCCATGCTAACACGATAAAAAGATAAAATGAATTTTTCACATCTGACAAAATTGTCTATGAATAGAACATCCTGGATCTCACAATCAGATCCAGGGTAATGTTAGATGTGAAAAATAATAAATAAATTTGCAAAAATTGAATAAAATCTAACATCTAACATTGTAATTCCAAAACCTTACATTCGGGTTTGAAATTGAAATTCTCTTAACATAATTTGTAGACGAACACAATCAGGTCTACTATGGAGTTATTTAAAGTTGAGATTTGGAATCAAAACCTCATAACTTCAATGTTGACACAGAATTTGCAAGAAAAAAAAATTGATGGCACATGCTTATAACAGCATACACCTGAGTCGGATAGAGAAAGTTGATTGAAACCTATAGGTGGAGCTTGGCGAACGAACCTACGGGTATTTAAGCCTAAAGTGTAAAACGTTTACAAAAAAAAAGGGCATTAGAAATTGATTTATAACTAAAACTTAATTCTAGAATGGAGTGGAATTTTAAGGCTCAGTGAGGAAAAATCCCAAATTAAAGGTTTCACATAGAGAAGTTGGACTCACCTAAAAGTAAAGATAATCGAAGCAAATGTTGAGAATCCTTTGAATGTGATTCCAACGAGTCTGAATGTGAAGATTTCTTGGATGATGTAGACCTAAGAATGAGGGATTTTGAGATGAATTGAAAGTGTTTGAGTCAGGGATCTAAATTAGGGATACTTTAAAATGCTCTATTAGGTCACAGTGTCTAGACCGCCCCAAGGGTGTCTAGACAACAGAGAAGAGGGAAACCATTTAAATAGAGGTTATGGATCTAGTGTCTAGACTAGCACTATTAGGAGTGTCTGAATAGCACTGAAAGAAGATTTTTAGAAAATTTAGATACCATTTAGGGTGTTCAGACTGACATCGGGGTGTCTGAACAGCAGTCACCAAAAACATAAGAATTTGAGAGGAAATGAAATGCAATGAAAATTATTCAAACTTAAAGCAAAATGAAAATCTAAAAATTAAAGGAAATTAATTAATCTAGTAATGTGCATACAATCTTTGGAAAGTGATCATGAATCATTCGTATGGAGGGGGATCTAAAAGATCCCACGATTCCACAACTCCAACAAAATTTTCAAGGTATGGTTTTAACTAATGGCCATTCACTTTGAATCAGCTTTTATTCTTTGGGTTTTCTATCTCAAATGCACTATGTTCCAAAACATGCTTCATAATGAATGGCCCAAACCATTTGGATTGCAGTTTGCCTGGGAATAAATGAAGTCATAAACGATAGAGAAGTACTTTTTTACCTTCATGAAATGAACATCGTGCGATATGTTGTTCGTGTAATTTCTTCATCTCTTCCTTTGAAATTTGTGCATTTTCATATGCATCATTCCTTAATTCATCTATTTCTATAATTTGAAGTTTACGGTGAAGTCTGGCGTCATCAATATTGGTGTTGAATTGTTTAATGGCCCAATGAGCTTTATGCTATAATTCAAGAGGATGGTGGCATAGTTTTCCATAAACTAATCTATATGTTGACATCCCTAGGGTTGTTTTGTAAGCTGTACAATATGTCTATAGTGAGTCAACCAAGAATAGTGACCAATCCTTATGATTTGGGTTAACCATTTTTTTAAGGATTTATTTGATTTCTCTATTAGCAAGCTCCATTTGGCCACTTGTTTGTGGGTGATACGATGTGCTTGCCTTATGAACCATACCATATTTAAGCAATAGTGTTCCCACTGGGCGATTATAGAAATGTTTCCCTTCATTACTTATAATTGCTCAGGGCATCCTGAAATGTGAGAATATATTCTCATGGAGGAATTTAAACATGACTTTGTGATCATTAGTTCTCATGGCTACTGCTTTACTCCATTTAGAGACGTTGTCAACCCCTACTAAGATGTATTCATAACCAAATGAAACTAAGAAGGGGCCCATGAAATCTATTCCCCAATTGTCAAATACTTTTAATATGAGAATAGGGGACAGAGGCATCATGTTTCTACATGTTAAACTTTCTAAACATTGGCATCTATCGCATGTGGTGTAGAAATGATGAACTTCTTTGAAAAGTGTGGGCCAATAAAATCCACATTGAAGGATTTTAGCTACTATTTTTTTTTTTTTTTTTTTTTTTGTGGAAAAGTGGCCACCACAAGCTTGGGAATGACAGAATTCAAGTATGCTCGGTACTTTCCACTCAGGAATACAATGTCGTATTACTTGATTAGGGCAATATTTAAATAAGTAAGGATCATCCCAAATGAAAACTCAAACATTACGCAAGAATTTCTTCTTCTCCTTAGAACTCCATTCATTTGGGATTTGTCTTGTCACTAAATAATTGGCAATATTAGCATACATGGAGGAGTGGAAGCTATTATTACCTCTACATTAAACAATTGTTCATTCGAGAAGTTATCATTTGTTTGAGTTTCATCTTGTGGGTAAACATAATAAACGTGATAGGTGATCAACTATAATGTTTTCAAACCTCTTCTTTTCTCTTATTTCGAGATCAAATTCCTGTGTAAGTAATATCTAATGAATTAACTGTGTTTGGCCTCTTGTTTGGTCAACAGGTATTTAAATGCTAACTGATCAGAAAATACTATAATTGTCAAACAAATAAGATAAGAGTGAAACTTCTTAAGGACAAAGACAACTGTCAGCGGTTCCTTTTCAGTTGTCGTGTAATTTCTCTGTGCATTATTAAGGGTTTTACATGCATAATAAATGACATGTTCTTTCTTTTCTTTTCTTTGCCTTAACACAGCACTAATGGCTTGATCACTTGCACTGCACATGAGTTCAAATGGGAGTGACCAATTAGGAGATTGAAGAATAGGGCTATCATCAATCAAACCTTGAGTTTTTTGAATGCTTTTTGACATTGGGGTGTCCATTCAAATGGTGTATCTTACGTTAATAAATGACACAAGGGTTTTGAAATTTCACTAAATGATTAAATGAACCATTGGTAAAAGCCAGAATGCCCCAGAAATGATCTAATGTCCTTCAATAGATTATAGAATAGGAAGCTTTTGAATTAATTCCACTTTAGCTTGATCCACTTGGAAGCCTTCTTTAGAAACTATATGCCCTAACACAATGCCTTGAATCACCATGAAGTGGCACTTTTCCCGGTTATGAACTAAATTCTTTTCTTTACATCGAGTCAAAACTAGATCAGGGTTCCTTAAGCATTGCTTAAATGAGTCACCACAAACAAAGAAATCATCCATGAAAACTTCAATGATTTCCTCTACCATTTCGCTAAAGATGCTAATCATGTAGCGCTGACATGTAGCATGGGCATTACAGAGGCCAAATGGCATCCTCTTATATGTAAAGGTGTTGAAAGGACAAGTAAAAGTAGTTTTAGCTTGATCTTCTAAGGCAACCTCTATTTGATTGTAACCTAATAGCCATCTAGGAAACAATAGTACGCATGCCCATCTACTCTTTCTAAAACTTGATCTAAGAATGGAAGAGGAAAGTGGTATTTTCCATAATCAATGCATACTCGCCAATTAGTTTGAATTTGAGTTGGCATTAACTCGTTATTCTCATTCTGAACCACTGTTACACCAGATTTCTTTGGAACTACTTGTGTAGGACTCACCCATTTTGAATTAGAAATTGGATAAATGATTCCTACATCAAGTAATTTCAACACCTCAGCTCTCACTGCTTCTTTCATGTTTAGATTGAGTCATCTTTTCATTTGACGAATTGGTTTGGCATCCCCTTCTAAATATATTCGATGTATACAAAGGAGTGGACTTAGACCCGTTAAGTCTACTGCTGACCAGCCCAACGCTTTCTTGTGACTTCTCAAAAGATTTACTAATTGATGCTTTTAGTTAGTCATCAATTTAGAAGAAATGACTACTGGGTAAGTCTCATTTTCTCCTAGAAAAGCGTATTTTAGATTGCTAGGTAGGGGTTTTCTATCACGACTTGAAGTTTTCACTTTTGATGATTCTGCTTTATTTAAAAGCAACCCCAATTTTTAAGGGTTGGTACCTATTTCCCCACAGCCATTATTGTGCAAATCCCTAGCCAATTGAAGATTGCTTCTCCTTCATCACCTTAAATTGTGAAATTCAATCTCTCCTCACTAAAGCAAATTGCACTATCTAAAGGATCTTTAATGAATTCATAATGAACATAATCGTGGACTATACTTTCAACTATGTCTGCCTCTTGTATATTAAACACCTCTTTTGGTTGTTTAGTGACATTAAAAATATTTTTTTCAAACTTGATGTTACCCAAAGACATTTTTATAGATCCATTCTTGCAATTAATAAGGGCATTTGATTTTGTGAAGAATAGTCTTCCAAGGATTGTAGGTGTCTGATCTGGTGTAGATAAACTGGTCAATGGTTGAGTGTCTAGCATAAGGAAATCCACTGGGAAGTAAAAGTTCTCCACATGAACTAGTATATCTTCAACTATACCACATGGGACTTTAATTGATCTATCAACAAGCTGCAAAGTCATATGGGTAGGTTTTATTTCTCTTAAACCCAGCTGTTCAAACACTGAGTAGCAGAGTAAGTTTACACTTGCCCCTAAATCAAGCAGTGCTCGAATAATATAATGCTCTGTTATGTGACAAGAGATAGTAGGACAACTAGGATCCTTATATTTCAGGGGTGTACGACATTGCAATATGGCACTTGCTTGCTTAGTGAGAAATGCTTTTTCTTTTACATTTATCCCCTCTTTATAGTGCATAATTCTTTTAAGAGCTTAGCATATGAAAGGATTTGCTTGATTGCATCAAGTAGTGGTATGTTAATTTTTAATTGCTTAAATACTTTTAGTAATTCAGTAGTTTGAGCTTCCTTCTTTGCTTTCAAGAATCGTTGAGAAAATGGTACTTTGAGAACATATCCCCTAAACACTATCGGTGATTTTTCACTTTTCTTTTTCTCTTTTTTAAACTCCCATCGTCAATTATTATTAGCTGCTTTCCTACTTTCTTGCTATCTTCCAACATCAGCTTAGGTTCTAACTCTTCCTTAGTCCCAACCACCTTAGGGTGAGTGGTTTTATCTATAACTTAACCATTGCTAAGCATCATGATGTTTTGCACTTGTTCAACATTCCCAGGTACATTAGAAGTTCCTTCAACTTGTTTAGCTTGAGCTACTAGATTTGGACGAGGTTGAGCAGGAAATTGATCTTTTGGTTGAGAACTCAATGTTTGACTTAGAAATATCAATTGATTTTTAATATCATCCCGAGCTCTATCATTTTGAGCTCACAGTGAAGACTGTGTATTCATAAATTGTTGAAGTGTCTCTTTAGTGGATCTCTTGTTTGGAGGAATATATGTATTCTATGACGGTCCCACATTTTGAGACAATCCTGAACTATAGATTGGACCTTGAGGAATAGGAAGAGTTGGAGCATGATATGGTTGTGGCGATTGAACTGCCTCATTTCTCCAACTAAAGTTAGGATGGTTCCTCTAAGTTGGATTATATGTTTGAAAATGAGGATTTCCCCTTGATTTTGTCCCTGTTATGGTGGGCAGAACTAATTCACAATATGAATAGGGAGTTCACTAGATTGCTGACCTTGCACAACTTTTCTACAAATTAGGATAGTTGGACAATCATTAGTCGTATGAGTTTGGCTATCACGTATAAATGCAATAAACATTTCTGACGGGTTCTTTAGTAGCATGTTTGTCCTTTTTTATTTTCAAGGTCTCAATTTCCCTTGTGAGTGTTTCTAGTTTTACCTTAAGGTTATCAAATTCACTCAATTGGTGCATACCTCCACTTGGTGTAATACTAGTAGCTTGGGTGGTTTGAGATCCCGTGGTATCCTAAGTTTGTGCATTCTCAGCTAAGAATTCAAAGTATTCATAAGCGTCCTTAGGTGTTTTATTATAAAACTACCCATTACATATGGTTTCTGCAAATTGTCTTAGTTGTGGCATCAATGATCGATAAAAGATGCTAGCTAAATACGAAACTTTAAATCTATGGTGTCGATAAGAATGCAAAAAGTGTTTTGAACCTTTCCCAACACTAGTAAAAAGTTTCACCATGTTGTGGCGCAAAGTTCAAAATCTAATGTTGTATGGCATCGGTTCTATTAAGAGGGAAGAATTTCTTTAGGAACTTAGGTTGCATTTCATCCATGTACGAATGGAATTAGATGGTAGAAATTCAAACCATCTAGTAGCTTTATCTTTCCAAGAAAATGGGAACAGCTTAAGAAATATTAGGTCTACAGGACATCCTTAATCGTTGATTGTGGCACAAATGTTCCTAAAGTGAGTAAGATGATCATATGGCTTTTCAGAATCTATACCGCAGAATGTAGGTAACCATTGGATCAAACCAAGTTTGAAATTGAAGGTTCTTTGGTTTTTTGGCCAAATTATATAGGATTCAAGAGTGTGCTTATCTTGCTACAAGATATTCCTCATGGAACATCTAGCAGCAATTGCTTGATTTTCAGCCATTGCAAGAAAAGTAGAAGATCTTGGAATTTGAAAATCTATGAAGAGGTTAATAGGTTCGAAAAGATGGTCTATGGGTTCAGGACGTCTTAGTCTACCTTCTTCCCCACGATTCCAAACACTCATATGCTAAAGAATGGTTCTGTAAAAGCAGTTGATGGGTGTCTGGACTGCTTGATGGGGCATCTGGACAACAGTATACTATTCTAGGCACTTAAGAAGAAAAATTGACAAAGTTTATTTATTTATTTTTTAAGGATATTAAAATAACTTAAACCTAAAATAACTTAAAAACTAAAATGGGTTCCTCGACAACAACGCCAAAAACTTGACTGCATCCAAATATTGCGTTTAAACTAACCCTTAAGTATAAGAGCGTGCAGTGTAGTTTTAACATGGTAAGATTGAGGTCAAATTCTTAGAGAACCTGATATATAAGTTTCTAAGTTTTAAAAGTACAACTTTGCTACTACTAAGTTCACCATGATAGGATTTTCAAAAGTTTAAGAATATAAAGTTTCTATATTCCCTAATAAATTTACAAATAAAAAAAATCAAATCAAATAAATAAATTTAAAATTAGATAAATTAAACACAAGAAAACAATAAATAATCTACTGAAATATTAAAATAATCAAGGAATAGCAAGTTAGTTTAAAGCAAGATGAAATTCAAATGATTATAATTCTTGATTTAACTCCCACACTCAATTTCGGGTGGAATAATCCTTCACAATTCGATATGCCATAAGCTATAATTTTAAATTTCACATAAGAAGGAAAAATAAATTGGGCGATATTTTCGTAAAAGTTCTCAAAATTTCCACAAACTCAATTCTATACTCATGTTGAGGATTATAGAATTGGAAGATTTTTTTTATAGTACTTGTGGTTCAAATCTAGTTTGTTTGTTTCAATGTTTTTGAAAGAAATTGTTTTAACCCAAAAATCGTTATCAGTGATTACAGGAATATGATAAAAAATTTTCGTTTTTGACAATCTTTTAACAATAATAAATCAAATTTGAAAAGAAATAATGGACCTATACACAGATGTTTTCACATCGCATGTGTATCTTTAGCATATCATAATAATCTAATATTCCACCCTTCCTTTAATTTGTTGAATCAAGATGGAATAATTTAACCTAACATTAATTTAACATTCAGAATATAAACAAAAATAGCAAACAAACAAATAACGAATGCCATTATATCAAAAATTGAAAATATCGTACTCTAACACGAAGTTTAAATTGAAGCGACGAACAATGAAGATTGATAAAACTCCAATGACCAAGCCAAAATATCTCAATTGCACTCTTAAAGTAAACAAAAACTAAAGAAAATTATTCTGGAGAAACGTGCCTTGACGGATGTAAAACATCAACTATTTATATTGATGACTCATTGAGCTAACCTTAAAATTGCTGTGCAAGTTGGTCGCTAGTGTTCAGACCGCTCGACTCAGGTGTCTGGACACTAGTAAGCGTAAACTTGAAATTTTATTCTTCAACACGTTTTGCTTTTTGCCTCTTTGCTACTGTTTGGACCGAGTAACAGAGTGTCCAAACAGCAGTGGCTTCATCCTCGTCTTTATCGCTGCTAATCTCAATGATTTCAGCTTCTTTCCTGTATTTTGAAAACAAAACACTATAAATAACAAGAACTAACTAAAAACATTAATATTAATAAAATAAATACATGATTTATGTTCTAAATGGTGGTTCGTAATTACACTTTTCAAGTGTAATCATTTGCAAAAATATGTGCCTGTTAAAATAAATGCTAAAAATACACAAAGTACTAAGCAAAAATAGGGTGTCTACAACTTCCCCTCTTTGTTCTATGTTTTTAAAGTACTAAACAAAGACTATGGGCCCCCAAAGTTTTTGCCTTTGACTTAAAGAAAGCTCTATTATGGACATGTTGGTATGAACGGATCGTAAATTAGAGGCCAGGTTGGGGCTGAACCATGCACTGCGGGCTATGTCAACGAAAGGGGGACTGAAAAGCACCCACAAGCCTAGTCGCCACTTCCACTAGGCGGCCTGGCTTATGGTTGTAATATCCTGAATTTTCATGTTAATATAATTGGATGGTTTTAACATGTTTTGGGCATGTTAGTATGTTAATTAAGTAACATTAGTCATTAAAGATGACTTAAGGGTGTGAATTTTAGAAGAAATTGGCAAAATAGCTCAAAAGTCAACATTTTGACTCGGGAGCATGCTGAGGGGCACCCATGGCTCTAGGACGGTCGCCCGTGGTCCATGAGGGGTGCCCCACTTGTACAGATAGTCAACAGTAGGGTGTCCTCTGCATTTTCCAGCCGAGCCTTACCTATTTACACCTATACCTAGCTAGGGGTGAGGGGAGACATGAGAATCACTGTTTGGAGGTTTAAAATATTGTTAATATATATATATTTGATTGATTTGATGCAAGAGAGAGAGAGAAAAGTGGCTTGGAAGAAGAGAGGATTCGGCTGAGAAGTAAAGGAAGAACAAAGGAGGAACCGCGTGGAGATTCAAAGGTAGGTCTTCCAAATCTTCATAGAACTCAAATTCCTTTTGGAAAATTGAAATTAAAACCCTAAGAAACCTTCCTATGTCATTTATTTTTAGTTCTGATCAAGGAGGGAGAAGATAGAGGCCATCAAAGTTTGAGGGTTTAGAAGCTCAAGACATCTTCTTGTTGATCTATCTTTTTACCACTTGAGGTAGGGATTTAATGCCTCATTTTTACATATGTGTTGTGTAACAAGGAGTAGATTACCATTAGAAAACCCTCTTTAAGCATTGGTTTCATGTATGGAAGAAAATGGGAGTTATACACATGTCTATATATATGTATAGGTTGAGAGAGTGAAAGCAGTATTTTGATCCATAACTTGACTTGTGGTTGATGAAAACTCAAATTTTTGATTTTTTTTGAAGCCTAAGAACCTTGTGTTGATGTTGGAAATTTGAAACTTGAGGTATTTTGATTGTACTATGAAAAATACAATCATTAACCTTAATTAGTGATTTGTTAGGTGGATTTATATCTTAAAAAGATGATAAATTGTTTTTAAATGCATTCATGAGGAATTCTTGTGATTTGCAGGTGTTTGGGACTAAAATGGATGAAGTTGGGCTAAATTGGATGAAATCAAGAAGTTGGTTCGAACACATGTTTGAACCAACTATTGTTCAAACCAATGTTCTAACCACAGAAGGCAAACCAGAAAAAGATGCAGCAGATTTTGGCTAAGTGTTGGAAAAAGTGGTTCGAACCAATGTTCAAACCACAGGTTGTTTGAACCTTGGTTAGAACAACAGAAGCCAAGTGTAGACCAACAAGTGCTGAATTTGACTAAGGCAAAGTGGTTCGAACCTTTATTCAAACCACATGTGGTTTGAACCTTGGTTCGATCAACAGAAGGGTGAAAAGTTGCAGAGCTCAAAAATTTCTAAGTCCAAGACTTTGGTTCGAACCTTGGTTCGAACCAACCCTTGTTCAAACATTGGTTCGATTAATAGAAGCTGTGCAAGGTTCAACTGGAAGAAAATTTTCTAAGTCCCAGACTTTGGTTCAAACACTTGTTCGAACCAACCTTGGTTCAAACACTGGTTCAATCAACAGTCTAATTGGAGTGAGATTTGACTAAGTCCCAGAAATTGGTTCGAACCTTTGTTCGAACCAATCAGTCTGTTCGAACCTTTGTTCGAACTAACCTGCAATTCGAGGATCCCGAAATTCAGCTTTTGAGAAATGGGCAATTATGTACTTTTACATGTTATATTTCATATATATATGAATGAAGGAGGCCGTTTAAGGGGAGATTGATTCCTTTCAGTTAAGTTTTCCTTTTAGAGAGAGAGAATTCTAAAGAGAGAAAGTGATTCCATCTTCATTTCTTTGAATTCTTGTATTAGAATTTCAGTTCTATGAATGGATTTACTTCAATTTTTATTGTTTTTTTCTTTTATGATGTTTGAGTAGACTTTTCTCTTGGATTCAAGACAAGTCTCGTTGTTGATTTGCAAGAATTTCAAGGTAATGGGGTTAATGTTGAAATCTATTGTGTTAAAGGAAGAATCTATGTTTGATTTGAATTGATTATTGATTTTTGAGTTGAGATTTCAATTGAACTCCAATTTTGTATGATTTATGGCTTTTACTTATAGATTTCTACATAGAATTATCATGCCTTTCTCTTGGATTTGTATGATAATTGCTATTCTTAGGATTTATATGTAAGAACTATAAGCTATGCACATTAGGTGTTTGATTTGAATTCTCAGCAGATTTTTGTTCTTAATTTCTTACTCAAATCAGATTTGGATTGTTCTAAGTGATTTTATATCTAGAATATCTTTTGATCTACCCTTTTTAGGTGTAGAATCCTTGGAATTTATTGTCAATCACTACGAGCTTGTTTTGGATCCAAGGTTTTCTTAAATTTGTTCTAAAAACATTTTATCCAAACAACCAATTCTAAAACCAAATTGAATCTCTATCATTCATCGTGGGGTTGAAAATTTGTCTAAAACCTTTTCCAAGAATTGTTTGTTCACTAATTTTTACTAAGGCTCTTTGTGGACACGATCCGGTTCTCACCGGTTATTGTGCTTCAATTGACACCCTGCACTTGGGGTCGACCCAATATTGATACATTGGAATTGAGCAAGCATATTTTTACATTAACTTGGTCAATTTGAGGTCCTAAGGGTGAAAAACCATGAAACTAGAAAACAGGGCATGAAACCCGAAATTTGGCCTATACTGTGGGCGCCCGAGGGGGACACAGTCAGGTGCCCAAGCCCCTTTGGGCACCCAAGAAATTAAGGCATGGGCGCTCAAGCCCCTTGGGCGCCTGGCTGAGTGTCAACTTGGGTGCCCATAGAGCCTAGTCACTTTTTCTGACATTGTTTAGTTTAGCCTTCTACTTTGGGCATATGGAAAAATTGGTAACTTATTTTTACACAAAACTTTTAATTGATTAATTACATGGATATTAAAGGGGAAATGAGCTTTTAAAAGTGATTAAGGAGTGTTTAACTTAAGCTTGTGGGATTTAACTTGAAAAGGGGCAAGTGAAAGTTATCTTGAATTGCATGAATTGGAAGTCTACTTTGAAGTAAGAGTCTCAATTGAATAGAATTGTGAATATACCTTGATGTAAACTAAATGTTGAAGTTTATGAACTTGTGATTGATTAAGTGAAATGTGACTTGACAAAGGGACTCATGTTCTTAATGTTGGTAAATAGGGGATGCTTAACATGATTTGATCAATGTGATATGTAATGAACCATTGGATGGACCTTGACATTGACATGGGTGTTGAAAGGTATTGAAGATGAATGTGAATCTATGAAAGATGAGATTGTATGGTATGAACGATGAATTGTGTGCCGAGGGTTGTGGTGGGGTGCGGTAAATAGGAAGGGTTTAGAGAGTACCCTCAGGTTGAAAATCCCGAAACCTACGCAGGGTTTGGTGTCAATGCCAGTGGGTTAGTAGCCCACAACATTGTGTGTGTTTTGGCTCCTCGTGGCCCTGGACAGCAATCCTAAATGACGACGTTGATTTATCGTTTCCGTTGGGTATTGGCCCATAAAAGATGATAGTGTGTATGCACCCATCCCCCGATGGTTTGTTTGGTTGTGGTTGTACTATGGGACGATGAATGGATGATGATGTGAATAAGTTTACTTGCTTGAATATTATTCAAATGTTAAAGTGGTGTCGAATTGTGAATGGAATTGGAGTTTGAATTGCAATGCATAAACATTAACCAAAATTTAAATTCTTAAACTTTGGCATTGTTAAATGAACTTATATTTCCACTTATTTTGGCATGGCTATGTTAATGAAATGTTATGACTCTAGAAAAATGTTAAAATGGCTAACCTTACTTGAGATGCATTGCATGGTTAGATTGCATACCATATATGTTTACTTGAGATATCATGGGCACAAGTGGACCCGTGCTCACGTCCCTACAGATTTTGATGCAGGTACAGGCAACAACAATTAGGTGGGCTAATGGGGTTGGACTGGGAGGTCATACATGAGCCCAACTAAGCTTAGCAAAGCTCTTGGTCTTCTAATTTAAATATCTTTTTGGGAATTGTAATATTGTGCACTTTTAAACTTTTTTTTTATTTGGTTGTAATGGCCTTAAGGCCTAAGTTATGTAATTTGGGAATGGTGTATGGAGTATGTGACCTGGCAATAGTCAAGGTTAAACTTACATTATTCTAGTTTATGTCTCGGGCTCACTAGCTTACGTTGCGTTGCTCTGAACATGGGGATTGGTTATGTTAGTGCATGTTGTGTGTGTTTATCACTCACCCTCGGGTCACGAGATCCAGGGCGTGACAGGTTGGTAGCAGAGCACTAGGTTAGAATAGCTAGGGACATGGGAAGTCTTGCATCTCATATTGCATGCTTGAATGTATTATAACTGTAATTTGACCTTGGAATCTAACTTGTCTTGTCTCAAATTTTAGATAGGGTTAGAAAAAAGGGAGAGTAGTGGTACTAAAGCCTAGTCAGTGGAAGAAAAGATAGTGTGGCCTAGTGATGATATCTTTACCCAAGTGGCAACTGAAGGTTTAACCGAGGCTCAGCTCCAGAATGTGACAGGGAATGTAGAAGAGATAAGCAGGGTGCCAGCAACTTTAGGTCATCAAATGGTACCCTACTATGGGGTGCCATACCCAGTTCCATAACCAACACCTTATCCATATCAGAGTGTGATGCCTTATCAGATGCTTGTTTAGTACCAGTCTGCCTACTCGGTGATTCTAGTACAGAATGTAACTGTGATTTTACCTACCCTTTTAGCAAATCCAACCATGACCCTAGACGTGATGATAGAACCCAACCCAAGCAGTCAGAATGTTAATCCATATGAGGTTAGCACTAATGTTGGGGAGATGGATGGAAGCTCAAGTAGTGGGAAGATCGTCTGCGAGGAGTGTGTGCTGGCTGTCGTAGGTGTGGATGGATACGCTACTGGTGCCCTTAATAATGTATCAAGTGTTGTACTTATTGTGGTAGGAGGAGGCACTCTCGTAGCTCTTGCCTGTATTATAGGAATTGAGATGTAAGAATGTAAAGGGAAAATTTTGGAAAGGCAATTCCCTTAGTGGTAGTTGGAAAGGTTGATAGTCTAAGGACTTATGCTATGTTATGTACTCTTTTAATTTCAGTCAGTAGAGTAACTTGGGAACTTGTAATGTTGGAATTTCTGTGGTAGTACTAATGGAAGTAAGACGTTGTTGTTGTGTTGAACCCTTATGAATGTATTAAACTGTTGTATTGTTATTATGGGATGAAGTTATGCTCTATCATAAGCTTAGATGTCGATCTAATATTGTTATTTTATGCTTTGATATACTTTAGATATAATGCCGCCGCGTGCAATGGGAGTTAGAGGCTGAGGCCGAGGTAATGGTCAAGGTAGGGGTAAAGGGAGAGAACATGCTCCTGTTCAGCAAGAACAGGAAACATATCAAAGTGCAGTGTTGAGGCACCGCCTATTGCACAACAACATGACTTTGGAGAGGAGAAGGTGCAGTCGAGGGCACCAGAGGCTCAACAACCAGTAGCCATGGACGCTGGGGCAGTGTTACAACAATTGGCGGCAGCTATGGCTGCAATAGCAGGTGGGGCTCAAGTTGGACCCCCAGTTAGAAACACAGGCAAGCCCAACCACTTTGGAGAAATTCAGGAGGATAAAACCCCCAACGTATGATGGTGTGGCTGACACTGATGTGGCAGAACAATTCTTGGAGGAATGTGAGAAGATACTAGTTGCAATGGAGATTACTGATCCTTCTACTCGTATTATGTTGACTGCATTTCAACTAGTAGGAAGGGCGTCAGCTTGGTGGTCTAGTTTAAAGGACACAAGAGGATCAGCGGATCTCACTTGGGAAAAGTTCAAGGAGAAGTTCAAGGATCACTTCTTCCCTCAATCTTTAAGGGATGCTAAGAGGGAGGAATTTGCTGGGTTGATACAAGGGACTATGTCAGTGTTGGAGTATGAGAGGAAATTTTCAGACTTATCAAAATATGCGCCTGAGTTGGTCTCTACTACTCATTTGAAGTGCAGGAGATTTGAAAGGGGATTCAGACCAACTCTGAGGAACAAGATGGTGATGTTGCGACTAGAGGATTATGAGACTTTGGTAAATTGAGCCATGACAGTGGAAAGGGACTTAAATGAGACCAAAGTTATTTATGAAAGTCGGCGAGGTAAGATCATGGGAACTCTGCAAGAAAGAGTTAGCAGAAAAAGGATTAGGGGCAGTTCGTCAGCTCTATAGGCCCAAATGTCTTATCAAGGAAGTAATGCACCCGCACCTATGGAAAGATCAAGGGGGACCTCTCAAAGGCAAATTGTATGCTTTAATTGCAGACAAGAAGGTCACAAAAGTACGGAGTGTCCCAGGAGTAAGAAATAGGTTGAATCAACAGGACCAACAAGAAATAATCAAGTTGAAGTGAACAGGGCGTGCTATGGATGTGGAGAGATGGGGCATATTCAAAGATTTTGCCCTCAAAATCAGTGAGGCGCAGGAGGAAGGATGGCACAACCTGGGCAGTGGATATAGGGAGCCCGCCCATCAACCTCCCAGTCAGTACAACAGCAGTATCAGCAGAGGAGTGTCCCACAAAGGACAATGCAAGCTAGAACATCACAACAGTCAAGGGTGAACCCGCAGAGACAAAGGTTTGGTCAACCACAAAATGTTCAGCCACAGGGCAGAGTGTTTGCAGTGACATAGCAGGAGGTGCCAGCTGAGCCTATGGTGACAAAAGGTATTTTTTGTGTCTATTCATCAAATGCCATTGTACTTTTAGACACGGGAGCATCCCATTCATTTGTATATGCCTTGGGATTAGATGTTAGCCCCTAGGAATTGTTTCTATGTGTTGAGACCCCTATAGCGGGATTTTCTTCCTTGACTCAAGTGTGTAAGGGGTGTGAACTAAGGGTAACTGATGTTTTTGATGGGCAAGAGTTCGTCTCAACTTTTGACTTAATTGTATTGGAGATGAGGGGTTTTGATATCATACTTGGAATGGATTGGCTTATGTCCTATCAAGCTATGATTGATGTAATAAGCATAAGGTGACCTTAACTACGCCAGAGGGGGATCAAATTCGCTTCATTATAGATCGATGCGAAATAAGAGAAGTGTCGCTTTTGAAAAGTCAGAGAAAGGATGAATTGTGTAGTCTATTTGCTTGCATGGTTATAGAAGAAGAAGATGGGGAACAGAGACTTGAATTGCCTAGAGTTGTGAATGAATTTCCTGAGTTGTTTCCTGAAGAGATATGTGGGTTGCCACCTGAGAGGGAAGTAGAGTTTTGCATTGATATGGCTCCAGGCACCAAACCCATTTCCATTCCACCCTACAGGTTGGCACCAGCAGAGTTAGCAGAATTGAAGACGCAGGTGGAGGAATTGTTGGCCAAGGGATTCATCCGACCTAGTACTTCACCTTGGGGTGCGCTGGCATTATTTGCAGCTAAGAAAGATGGGACTTTGAGAATGTGTATTGATTATAGGAAATTAAACAGGGTGACTATTAAGAATAGATACCCGCTGCCAAGAGTCGATGATTTATTTGATCAGTTGAAGGGATCATTGGTGTTTTCGAATATTGATCTACAATCCAGGTACCATCAAGTGAGGATAAGAGAAGAAGACATTCCAAAGATGGCATTCAAGACTCGGTATGGTCATTATGAGTTTTTGGTTATGCCTTTTGGTTTGACAAATGCACCGGCAGTCTTTATGGACTTAATGAATCGAGTCTTTATAGATTACTTGGATGAGTTTGTAGTGGTATTCATAGATGATGTCTTGGTGTATTCTAAGTCAGAAGAGGAACATGAACGACATTTGAGGTTTGTACTACAAAGGTTAAAGGATCATCAGTTATATGCCAAGCTGAGCAAATGTGAATTTTGGCTTAGAAAGGTTAAATTTTTGGGACATGTTGTCTCAGAAGAAGGAGTAGCAGTGGACCCATCCAAAATTGAAGCTATCCTGGAATGGTCTCAACCAAAGTCCGTATTTGAGATCCGCAGTTTCCTCGGGTTGGCAGGATACTACAGAAGGTTTGTCTTAGATTTTTCTAGATTAGTGGCCCCGCTAACTAGATTAACCCGAAAGGGGATCAAATTTGAATGGAGTGATGCATGTGAAAAATCATTTCAAGAGATAAAAAGAAGATTGACTACTGCACCAGTATTAGTCATCCCAGAGAGGGGATTCGGTTACTTGGTGTATTGTGATACGTCAAGGGAAGGACTTGGGTGTATTCTTATGCAGAATGGGCAAGTGGTGGCTTAATGTTCAAGACAGTTGAAAAATCATGAAAAGAATTATCCAGTGCATGATTTGGAGCTGGCAGTAGTCATTTTTGCCTTGAAGAGTTGTAGACATTACTTGTATGGGAAGAAATTTGAAGTATTCTCAGACCACAAAAGTTTGAAGTACATTTTTACTCAGAGAGACCTGAATTTGAGGCAATGGCGGTGGATGGAATATATGGAGGACTATGACTTTGAATTGCATTATCATCCTGACAAAGCTAATGTGGTCGCAGATGCCTTGAGCAGGAAGAGTAGAAGAACCATAGCTTGTATAGCAGTTAAAGAATAGGAAATGATGGGGACATTGAATGAGTTTGAATGGGAACTTAAAGAGGGAGAGGAACAAGGGATGTTGCATACTGTTGTCACCCAGCCAGCCTTAATCAATAGAGTAACTGAGGCTCAGAAGTTAGATGAGAAAGCTAATGATATTTGTAATAAAATAAAGGATCGGGTGGATATTCTGGACTGGATAGTGGGTGATGATGGAGTGGTCAGGTATCAAGGGAGAATCTTTGTGCCCTCCTCTATTAGAGGGGAATTTTGGAGGGATTTTCATCATTCCAGGCTAGCAGTGCATCCGGGGGGTACAAAAATGTATCATGACTTAAAGAGGCAGTTTTATTGGGTAGGAATGAAGAAGGATGCGGCGGAGTTTATTAGAAAGTGTCTAACTTGTCAGCAGGTGAAGGCAGAGCATCAAAGACCAGCTAGATTGTTACAGCCTTTGCGAATATCCAAGTGGAAGTGGCAAGATGTGACCATGGATTTTGTGTCAGGGTTGCCAAGGACGAAAAGAGGTTGTGATGCCATATGGGTGATTATTAATCAGTTGACCAAGTCAACTCATTTCTTGCCAATGCGAATGACGGATTCAATGGACTCCTTAGCCCGATTATACATTTGGGAAATTGTGAGGTTGCATAGGACACTAGTGTCTATTGTCTCAGACTGGGACTCTCGTTTTATTTCTCGATTCTGGCAGAGTTTTCAAGCAGCCATAGGGGCAGAGTTGTGTTTCAGTACAGCTTATCATCCCCAAACTGATGGACAGTCGGAAAGAACAATTCAGATTTTAGAAGACATGCTTCGAGCTTGTGTGTTGGACTTTAAATGTAGTTGGGAGGATCATTTGCCACTGGTGGAGTTCGCTTATAATAACAGTTACCAGGCTAGCATTAAAATGGCACCATTTGAGGCACTATATGGAAGACCATGTAGATCCCCGGCGTGTTGGACACGAGTTGGAGAAGCGGTCATGATTGGGCCAGAGTTAGTTCAAGAAACTAATGAGAAGATCAAGGTAATTAGGCAAAGACTGGAGACAGCACGTAGTCGCCAGAAGAGTTATGTAGATCAAAGAATGAGACCCTTGGAGTTTCAGGTGGGGGATCACGTATTCCTAAGAGTGTCACCACGGAAGTGACAGTACAGATTTAGCAAGCAAGGGAAGTTATCACCTAGATACATTGGCCCATTTGAAATACTAGCACGAGTTGGAGAGGTTGCTTACCGGTTGGCATTGCCACCCTAAATGTCGGGAGTGCACGAAGTCTTTCATGTCTCTATGTTGCTTAAGTACATTCCAGACCCTACTTATGTATTGAATTGGACTGAATTGGAAATAGACTCGGATGTGAAGTACAAAGTACAACCGATTCGGATTTTGGATGCTCGAGACCAATTGCTACGGGGTAAAACAATTCCTTTGGTTTGAGTGTTATGGAGACATCATGGAGTGGAAGAATCAACTTGGGAACGTGAGCTCGAGATGCAGGAACGTTATCCACATTTATTTTCCTAAAGTTATATTATGTAGTAAATTTCAAGGATGAAATTTTTAAAGGGGGGAGAATGTAATATCCCGAATTTTTATGTTAATATAATTGGATGGTTTTAACATGTTTTGGGCATGTTAGTATGTTAATTAAGTAATATTATTCATTAAAGATAACTTAGGGGTGTGAATTTTAGAAGAAATTGGTAAAATAGCTCAAAAGTCAACATTTTGACTCGAGAGCATGCTGAGGGGCGCCCGAGGTGATGAGGGGTACCCATGGCTCTAGGACGGTCGCCCGTGGTCCATGAGGGGTGCCCCAATTGTACAGACCATCAATAGTAGGTTGTCTCCTGCGTTTTCCAGCCAAGCCTTACCCTATTAACACCTATACCTAGCTAGGGGTGAGGGGAGACCTGAGAATCACTGTTTGGAGGTTTAAAATATTGTTAATATATATTTGATTGATTTGATGCAAGAGAGAGAGAGAGGAGTGGCTTGGAAGAAGAGAGGATTCGGGTAAGAAGTAAAGGAAGAACAAAGGAGGAACCGGGTGGAGATTCAAAGGTAGGTCTTCCAAATATTCATAAAACTCAAATTCCTTTTGGAAAATTGAAATTAGAACCCTAAGAAACATTCCTATGTCATTTATTTTTAGTTTTGATCAAGGAGAGAGAAGATAGAGGCCATCAAAGTTTGAGGGTTTAGAAGCTTAAGACACCTTTTTGTTGATCTATCTTTTTACCACTTGAGGTAGGGATTTAATGCCTCATTTTTACATATGTGTTGTGTAACAAGGAGTAGATTACCATTAGAAAACCCTCTTTAAGTGTTGGTTTCATGCATGGAAGAAAATAGGAGTTATACACATGTCTATATATATGTATAGGTTGAGAGAGTGAAAGTAGTATTTTGATCCATAACTTGACTTGTGGTTGATGAAAACTCAAATTTTTGATTTTGTTTGAAGCCTAAGAACCTTGTGTTGATGTTGGAAATTTGAAACTTGAGGTATTTTTACATTAACTTGGTCAATTTAAGGTCCCAATGGTGAAAAGCCATGAAACTAGAAAACAGGGCATGAAACCCGAAACTTGGCCCATGCTGTGGGCGCCTGAGGGGGACACAGTCAGGTGCCCAACCCCCTTGGGCACCCAAGAAATTAAGGCATGGGCACCCAAGCCCCTTGGGCACCTAGCTGAGTGTCAGCTTGGGCGCCCACAGAGCTTAGGTCACTTTTCTAACATTGTTTAGTTTAGCCTTCTACTTTAGGCATATGGAAGAATTGGTAACTTAATTTTACACAAAACTTTTAATTGATTAATTACATGAATTTTAAAAGGGAAATGAGCTTTTAAAAGTGATTAAGGAGTGTTTAACTTAAGCTTGTGGGATTTAACTTGAAAAGTGGCAAGTGAAAGTTATCTTGAATTGCATGAATTGGAAGTCTACTTTGAAGTAAGAGTCTCAATTGAATAGAATTGTGAATATACCTTGATGTAAACTAAATGTTGAAGTTTATGAACTTGTGATTGATTAAGTGAAATATGACTTGACAAAGGGACTCATGTTCTTAATGTTGGTAAATAGGGGATGCTTAACATGATTTGATCAATGTGATATGTAATGAACCATGAGATGAACCTTAACATTGACATGCGTGTTGAAAGGTATTGATGATGAATGTGAATCTATGAAAGATGAGATTGTATGGTATGAATGATGAATTGTGTGCTGGGGGTCATGGTGGGGTGCGGTAAATATGAAGGGTTTAGAGAGTACCCTCGGGTTGAAAGTCCCAGAACCTACGCAGGCTTTGGTGTCAATGCCAGTGGGTTAGTAGCCCACAAAATTGTGTGTGTTTTGGCTCCTCGTGGCCCTGGACGGTGATCCTAAACGACGATGTTGGTTTATCGTTTCCATTGGGTATTGGCCCATAAAAGACGATAGTGTGTATGCACCCATCCCCCGATGGTTTGTTTGGTTGTGGTTGTGCTATGGGATGATGAATGGATGATGATGTGAATATGTTTACTTGCTTGAATACTATTCAAATGTTAAAGTGATGACGAATTGCGAATGGAATTGGAGTTTGAATTGCAATGCATAAACATTAACCAAAATTTAAATTCTTTAACTTTGGCATTGTTGAATGAACTTATATTTCCACTTATTTTGGCATGGCTATGTTAATGAAATTTTATGACTCTAGAAAAATGTTAAAATGGCTAACCTTACTTAAGATGCATTGCATGGTTAGATTGCATACCATATATGTTTACTTGAGACATTATGGGCACAAGTGAACCCGTGCTCACATCCCTACAGATTTTGATGTGGGTGCAGGCAATAACAATCAGGTGGGCTAATGGGGTTGGACTGGGAGGTCATGCATGAGCCCAA
Source organism: Vitellaria paradoxa (assembly GCA_019916065.1). Lineage (NCBI taxonomy): Eukaryota > Viridiplantae > Streptophyta > Magnoliopsida > Ericales > Sapotaceae > Vitellaria > Vitellaria paradoxa. The sequence continues at coordinate 24,293,276 of CM034244.1, forward strand.
CTAAGCTTAGCAAAGCTCTTGGTCATCTAGTTTAAATATCGTTTTGGGAATTGTAATATTGTGCACTTTTAAACTTTTTTTTTGGTTGTAATGGCCTTAAGGCCTAAGTTACGTAATTTGGGAATGGTGTATGGAGTCTATGGCTTGGCAATAGTCAAGGTTAAACTTACGTTGTTCTAGTTTATGTCTCGGGCTCACTAGCTTACGTCGCGTTGCTCTGAACATAGGGATTGACTATGTTAGTGCATTTTATGTGTATTTATCACTCACCTCTCGGGTCAAGAGATCTGGGGCATGATAGTGGTGGACTTTTCCACCATTAGTCTGTGTTATGGAAAATTTTGCTTATGGGTATTTTGCGATATTTTTTGTTTGCCACCCTTTTGTGAGTTTTTCTGCTTGTATGCCTTGGGCAAAAATTTTCAAACAAGAATAAGTCTATAAATATAGCTCATCCTTGTTTTTTTTTTTTTCACCATTCAAATCAAGAAATTCTCTCTCTAAAATTCTTCCTCAAAATTCTTCTCTTCTTGTGAAGAAGCCTCGACTACCAAAAACTTCAAGTGTTAAAATTGCTATCTCTTTTAAGTAAGTAACAACCTTTCAATATGGTTAAAATAAATGTTTGCTTTATTTAAATTTGATAGCCTCGAAATATTATGATAATTATCCTCCCACATGCAGAAGTGTGAGGTGTAGTTTTACCTGGTGAGACCAAAATCAAATCCTCGGAGAACCTATATGAATTGAATCTTAGGGTTTTTCCAAAATTAAAATCTTATTGGTTCTCAATAAAATAAGAAAATTAAATGGGTGGGGTTAAAGGTGAGGCGGTTGGTTTGACTACTGAACAACTATAGTTAGATGAAAGTACGAAAATAAAACTAAAATCTAAAATCCTAAATTTATTCTATTCTACTCTAACAACAATAAAGTTCAATTAATTAGCAAAGCAAACAATGAAAATAATAATTAAGATAACAGTTAAGCAAGATATTGAAACTCTTGAGCCAACAACAAATCTAGGTGGATCTCATATCCTAGCAGTGGATGTGATATCAATTCTAAGTTTGAAATTCACATTAAGGAAGATTAAATTGAAAAATACTTTTGTGAAATCATTATTCCAAAGCACGGATTTAAGATTGCGTTTGGGTTTAAAAAAAACCAAAAAATATTTGTTTTGTTTATCTTTGGTTTAAATTAAATGTCTCTATAGTTTTAATCATGTGATCTTATTAGGGATTTGATTACACTTGAAAAGTGTAATTACAAACTCCACATTTTGATACTCATTGATGCATTTAAGTAGTTAATTTCAAAGTTTTATCGTTATTTTATTATTTATAGTGTTTATTCTCTTAATTGCAGGTAAAAGGGGAAAATACGTGAGATTAGCAGTGTTGAAAGTGGCTTCCGAGGAGGAAAAAATGGTCCAAAGTTCAAGATAGTTGAAGTGGTGTGCAGCTGAAGTTCCAGCTCGACACCTTGTCAGTATTTAGACCATAACTTTTCACTCACAACTCGGATTGACCTGATTCTTTTTGGGTTGGAAAGAAGACTCAAAGGGCTACAACTTTCGTGCTTTAGCCGAAGCCTGAATCGATCGTTTGCGAGGTCAAAATCGCAGTGGAAGTTGAGGACAGAAAGCTGTCAGAAGCAGCAAACGAGAAGCAGAACTTGAAGAACAAAGTTTCTGTGGTCCGGACCACCTGCCAAATGGTCCGGACCACAGTGTGTTATGTGCACGCGGCTTCACTCCGTCTTTTAGGGTTTTCTTTACAACTTCTTTATAACATCTGCTACATGGCCGACCCAAGGGAGCCCTAGTTGTTAGTTCTACATACTTTAGGAACCTTTTTTTCATATTTTCAGATACTTTGAGAGTTTTAGAATAGCTTTTTTAGAGTGTTTTCAATTACTTGTCTTGTTTATGGAGTTGTTCGATGTTTGGTTATCTTCGCTGCACTGCTCTTTCATTACGTAGTTTCAGAGTTGCTTGCCGTGTAAGTTGACTTTCGTTTCGTTAATTTAATATATGATTTATTATTTTCTAGTGGTAGATCTAATGTTTATGCTTTCGTTTATTGCTTTTGTTTCGTTTAAAATCATGCTAGAGTAGAAACCCTAGTTCTTGATTCACTGAATCAATGAAGGGTGATTCATTATAAGTTGAGGGATGAACGTAGATCCTTCGCATGGGTGTTGAAAACCTATGTGAAGTGATCTACAATTTTCAAATCTGATTTGTTTGTTTAGAAAACTTTTTAACTCGAATGTTTTTATCATAAAATATTTCCAGTTTTATTTTCCATAATGAAACGTGAGTTTAAAACTGTGTATCGAGAAATTTTGGAATCTATTCACTCCTAAATCAAATTTGAACTCGAATGTTTTTATCATAAAATATTTCCAGTTTTATTTTCCATAATGAAACGTGAGTTTAAAACTGTGTATCGAGAAATTTTGGAATGTATTGAAAATATTTCCCAATCTATAGATCCTTTGACGTGAACTATAGATTGTATTTTAAATCATCCCTTGGCAAAATAACGAATTACCTGGAATTGTGAAAGTTGAATCAAGAACTCTTTTAAATATTATTGTCTTAAGTTAAATCACTTTTGTTTGAATTGATTGCATTGCAAGTTCTAAATTAGAATAGCTTTTAATTTGAAAATATTCAATTCTCTTTACATTTAAGTTCAGTAACTTTAAATTGCTAAGTTATTTCAAAGTAGTTTGCATTCTAGTTTAAATATCCCTTTAATTAGTTTGTATCTTGTTTAATCCTTCAATTTGCAATTCTCTTAAATCCAATTTATTTCAATTGAAATCTCAATTCACATTTAAACCTAAAATTCATATTTGAACTTAGAAACTGAAACTTATAGGCTCCCTGTGGATTCGACCTCGGACTCACCGAGATTAAAACTACACCGCACACCCTTGCACTTGGGGGTTAATTAGCACTGCACTATTCACGAGCGGTCAGGATTTCAAGAAAATATGATCAAGAATACGTGTTTACACAAGTTTTAAAAATACATGAAATTAGGGTTTAGAAACCCTAGCATGCAAGTTTTACGTTACATTTTACGTTTTGATCACATCCATGTAAGAAACAAGATTCCACCCATCATTGACGGGTTGAATCAACATCTATAATCTAAGCTAGTATAGTAATCAAACAAGAGCAGAAAAATAAAAGAAGAAGTAGAGGAAACAAACTCCACTAAAGTAATGCGAAATAGAAACTTGCATTGTATTGAATGCTTGAACAATTCTTGAATCCAAAACTTAAATGCAAAACTCAAGAAGAATCTCTTTCTAAAAATCCTAAGAACTCTAAAAAAGGAAAACCAAAAATATAAAACAGCTCTCTCCAGTTTGTACATAAGGTATTTATACAATGAAGAAAAACTCTAAAAATAAATGCTGGCGGAGTTGTGACATCTGGATGTCACTATGGTATCTAGAGAGGAAGAGCAAAGATTGGCTGAAAATTTGACTAAGTGTTAGGTCAGGTTACACGCTGGCATTCGGACAGTGTCTAGACTCTAGGAAGCTTCTTAATTTTTTTTCTGTCCTTTTTCTTGACCTCTGTCGGCATTTTTCTCTATGATCATTTTCAGCATAAAGACTCACTTTCACTACAGCTTCAGTGGGTTTTGTTAACCAAGCCATTACCTATGAGTCACCAGCTCATTCTTTAACAGGCACGCATTCAGAGCCTTAGACTCCTCCCACTGCTTAGGAGCTTACGGTTTCATATTCTATTTCACTCCTTGATGGGGGTTCTTTTCACATTCCCTCATGGTATTACTTCACTATCGGTTACCCAAGAGTATTCATTCCAACTGGCAGTCACAATTTCTTCGAATATGTCCATAAATTCATTTGAGATGTGAGTAAAACCCAAATTGGGGAAGAATATGGTCCTTAGGCTCCCTTTACTAGAACTATGTTTCTATTTATTTTTGTTTTGAATTGGTCAGAAGCTCTTCTACCTTTAAGCAACTTCTACCAACATCCGCACATAAGAACAATTATTTTTAAGCAACCAAAATTAAACTAAAACATATGCATTATGATGAATATTTGTAGTTAATAGCAATGGAAATCAAGGTTTATGATTACTCTTTTCAAGCGTAATCATACTCCCAACTTGCACATTACTAGTCCTTAACAATGAAATGTTTATACCATAATAAAATCATATTTTCTCTTTTTGTTGGAATCATGACTACACTTAACTACGTGTAGTAAGCCTTTTGAACCCCTAGGTTCCCCCTAGTGTATAAGTAAAGTTACGTGATGGTTTGTATTGAATCTACCCTTAAAAGTCCTAACTAGTTTTTAGTATTAATATCAATTAAACAAAATCCTAGTTCAGTCCCAATGGCAAACAAGTCATATCATTCAAAAGTTGTATAATGCTTTTCAACATACATCAAACTTAGCCATCTTGCAGTCATTCAACTTTAAGTGTATCAATTCATATCACCCATTCAAATCAACTATCAAGTATGACCAAAGGCCACGGCTTTGACTGCAAGTGTCACTAGGTTGTTCAATCAACAAACAAATTCACTCTAGAAAAGGTCTCTCACTCATAGTTCATGCAAGAATGAAAAGGAAATTTTGTGCACTGAACCCAATCAAGATGTGAATAAAGATGTAAAATACGAGTGATCATAACTTTATGGAAGCATGTATTATTGCATTAATCAAGGCTACCCTATTCAACCACCCAAATTAGATTAATGTTCTTAAAAATGCCTTTCACTTAAAGTCTGTTAGGTCTTTCATTAGCTTGTAGCTTTGTGATGGGGTGTTGGGTAAACAAATGAAGGATAGGGAATTCAAAGTGCATGTTAAGGGATTGAATGGATGGTGCATTATCTTTTCTTCTTCCCCCCCTTAACTTCTCCTTCTCCAGTTTCTTACACACCCACTTAGGAACCAACACTCAAAGCTTTCTTAGAAATTTCTTTTTTTTTTTATCTGATTACCTTTTATCTTTCCACATTTTCTCTTCATTTGCAAGCTCTTCCTTATTTACCTTGTCACGAATGTTGCACCAATATCTCATGACATACAACGATTGGCTTATCTAAATAACTACGATTAAAAGTTTATTTGATGTGGCTAGAACAAGGAAATTTATTATTAATTTTTTGATGTGGCTAGAACAAAGAAATTTCTTATGGGCTCTAATCCTTAACACACTCCCATTTTAACAATGTCAATTTACAAGTTTTCAATATTCTCGAAAAGGTTTATACTTAGTTTAAATTTTATTCCTTGTTTAAGACTGAAATCAAGCCATTCATTATCTTTACTAATCAATACCAACCTAAAGTTAATTAAGAATATGCAAGCATGGTGCATTCTATGCTAAGTCAAATCTTCTAAGTTCAAAATGTGCCTTAATTTGAAAAATTTTTGCCGATTCAATATATTCGTCATGCGACTCCACCCCCAACTTAAAACACACATTATCCTTACTGTGTCCAAAATAGTCTATGTGGGTCTATAGTGTGCACGGAAGCATGATGACAGGCATAACAAGAAACTTAACCAAGCTTGAAAATAGATAAGTAGGCATCTCCTAATTAACTCTAAACCCCCAACTTTAACTCATAACACTTTCACACAAAAGATGGCACATGTTGGATAGAGTGAAGTAATAACTGTAAAGAGGGTGAGTACGGTAAATCTCACCTAACAGAAGTACAAAAAATAATGAAATAGTACTCAAGAGAGGAAGAAAAAAACTCAATTGAGGGACAAAGAGTCCCCCTCATCGTCAGAATTAGCAGTGGGAGCATCCTCCAATTCAAACTCATTGATCTCCTCCCACTGTCACTAAAAAAATTGGTGTGGTGATATGAATCTCAAGGATAGTAGCAGCTGTGGGGGATAGGTAACATGTTGCCCTCAATGAAAGCGTCATTTGGCTAGGAATCTGGATCAAATTCTGTAGCATCCTTATCGAGGTCAACTCCCATATCTTCCTTAAACAGTTTGTGGAGATCAAATGCCTCTCCCTAGATATTAGTGGTCCTGAATTTACTCAACTCATCCATTCTAAGTGTGGTAGATACCTATACTTTTGGAACAGTTCATAATGTATGTAAAGTAGTCACAAGACCATCATGGCAATGTGTAATAGGGGATGAATGAATTCAAGAGAATAAGAATAAAAATAAAAATAATAAAAAGAAATAAAGCTAGTTAAAGGAAGAACAATTGAAGTACATTAACCAAGTCTAAAATATTAGAGTTCTAGGTTACAAATAAGAGTTCTGTTCTATCCTATACTCGAAAATACATAAAAATATAAAAAGAAGTAAAAATAATACTAGTGTTCTTGCTCCTATTCTGGTCCTGGAAAGGGTGGTATAGCTTCATAGTGATGCTCATAGAGGCTCCTAAGTATCCGACAATTCTCAGCCTTGATTAACTAAATATGTCCCATTCGGTCCTTAATGCAGCCAATGGCAAGTCGTTTTCTTTTGATCATGGCTATTATCTGACTCTTAGCCACATTCTCTTCTTCCCTTGCTTGCCAGTTGCTCACTGCCCCTGCTTGCAGGCTAGTTGCCCATCTCTTCCTTTATTGTGTCACATACCCCAAAGCTTTCGTATAAGAGTTATAGTTCAATGGTTAAGGGCCTTGTGCTATTTAGAGATTATCAATTATGCGTGCCCCTTTCAGTCAAAAGATCTAGGTAATAATACCCCCATCAGAAATCCCGCCCTACCTCTTTGGGTACTGCTTATAACTATTGCCACTAGTAGATGGATAGTTCAATGGTCATTCCTATTCCTGTGACATGGAGCAACCTAGCCCTCTTTTCACTACACCCTGAGTTCCGACTTAAGGCTAAGAGGTTTGAACAGCTGGGCATGTAATAGCCCAGTACTTGTCATAAAGGTCTGAAACCTTACTTTGGCCAGTAGTCGGCCACTCTAGTCCCTCAAGTTAAACTTCTGCAGCAATATCCTAATGCTTGGTGCCTGTTAGAATGATAGGGAAAGTCGGGCCTCTAGGGGCATCGCAGGTGAAAGAACAAGGAAAATGCAATAGGGTTTATCCTAATTTTTGCTCCCCTCACATAATTGATAATTTTCTCTTTCCCTTCCTCATCTTCTATCATGTCATTTTTTATGTTTGCAAAAAATTCTCTAATTACATCCGGGGCACACTAGTGATAGAAATGGGTAAAGTGAAGCCACCCACATCCCTCAAAGTTTTGGAGCCACAATAACTCTTCCCTTTTAAAATGTTATATTATCCAAGTTCTCTCTATGACAATTGGTTCGTCTACCCAAAAACTCCCAAATTCAAGTTCCGCCTATTTCTTCCAAAATATATGTGTGACAAGCGAGGTAGAACTGGTTCTACGGTTCGTAGGTGTTTTTCGAGGGCCCATTTTTTTTTAAAATTAATAATAAAAATAAAAAATAAAAATCAATGATGGTGGTCCCTACTTTGTCTTCTTCACAGATGGCAATTCCTAAGTCCATCCACAAGTGGTAGCCCACTTTATTTTGCCTAAAAGTTAAAAAACCACACATGTGGTTCTCGTAAGGGTGAGGAGTTTAAAGAGAGAAAGAATGTACCTTGCAAGAGGTACTAGAGAGAATCCCACAAAGAAAATGAAGAATGAGTTGAGGGCTTGAAAAAACTCATGAATTTTTGGTCCTTCACGCTTGAAAACACTAGATTAATATTTTTCTTCAAAATGGCCGAAAAAGGGTCAAAAACCATCGAAGAGAGAGATACGAGACAGGGTGTAGAGAGAGAGTGGGTGCATGTGATCTGATTGCAGGTAAATGATTCAAAATTACAGTTACAGGCGCACCGTGTCCAGACAGTGCATTAGCGTTCGAATGTTAATGATCAAAAAGTAAGAGTCTTGGGTAGACTGTTCCTGCATCTAGATGGTAAGTTGGTGTTTGGATACTAGTGAAGAAAAGTTGAGTATTTTATCCTCTCACTAAGAAATGAGAAGAAAGACTCGATCCTAATGCTATGACATGAATTTTTAGACTTCTACATGAAATGAAATAGGGTACGACAATTTTGACAAGAGATTATTCGAAGGGTGGGGGATCTTGGAGATTCTTTGATTCGATTGCACCAATGAAATTATCCAAGTATTGCTTGAGATGGTGACCATTCACTTTGAAGCGATTCTTATTTTTTTTGGATTCTCAATCTCAACTACCCCATGTGGCGTCCCTGGAGAGAGATGAAGCCTTGATTTATAAAGTGCTTTCCATCCTTCATGAAAAACTCTTCGAGCAATGTGCTTGTCATGAAGGTTCTTCATTCTTTCTTTGGAGATACTTACATTTTTAAATGCATCATTACGTAGCTTATCCATTTTCACAATTTGTAGCTTATGGTGCAACCTTGCTTAATTATAGTGCTCTTTAGTGTTCAAAAATATGCTTAATTTCTATTTCCAAATAGAAATTAATTAATGAAGGAAAGATCTAATAGTCTTTTGGATGAGAAAAAACATGTACTACAAGTTGATTTATTTCCTATCGAGAATACCTCATTCAAGGTAAGTTATTTGTTATATATGTATATAGATATAGTTTAATTATAGTGCTCTCTAGTGTTCAAAAATATGCTTAATTTCTATTTCCAAAAAGGAATTAATTAATGATGGAAAGATCTAATATTTTTTTTTGGAAGGAAACAAACATATACTGCAGCTTAATTAATTACCTATCTAACATATCACACTCAAGGTAAGCTATTTGTTGGGCGACAACGGAGATATATGAAATTTCCCCATATACTTATTACTCTAATCATGAATTTCCTTAAAAACTTTCATATTCGAATCAATTTCACTAAAAACTTCAATCATTTTTAATCAATTTTATATAACAATCAATTTCCCAAAAAATTTCAATTTTAATCACGAATTTGCATTAAATCAAAAATTTTGAACTATAGATAAAATGCTACTAAATAGACGAATAAACAAAAATTATTGAAGTACAATCCAACCCAAAACCAAAGAATAACTCATATTCTTAAAATTATTTTAATACTATTACTTGCAAAGCAGTGAAAAAAATCAAGGATGACACACCTGCTTTTGAGTTCAAAGTACGAAATCGTGAAGATGGTAATGTCTATCATAAATCAAATGTAAGTCAATTTACAAATGTAGCTTTTGACATCGAAAACCTTTCAACAACAAAGCCAAGTAGGAGTAAAGACGATCTTGTCACCGACAGAAAATTGAATTTACGAACCACCGAAACTAAAACTCTAAATATTATTGAGAATGAAGAGAGAGAAAATGTTATATATATAATGTATATATATGTGTTTGAGAAACCAAAACCCTAAACATTGTTAAGAACGAAGAGAGAGAAAACACTATATATAAAATGTCTATGTATATGTGTTTAAGAAATTATATGTGCTAAAGCGTCAACGGCAGCGTTATGTTTTGAATTTCGAATTTTGGAAGGAAGACATTGATAGCGTAACTAAAATGAAGGTGCAGGGATTGCTGGAATTTTTTGTTTAATTTATGTTTTGAAATTTTAATTCATAAGATTAATTGATTTTTTAAAAATTATTTTTAAGGTTTTATTTTAGTGATAATAAAACTTATCACTGTATATGTTTCATTGATGGAAAATAAAATTTGTCACAATAAAAAAATTTTAATCTTGCCAAAGCATTAAATTTTTAGTGCCAATTTCCTTCCTAACTTTTAGTGACGAGATTCAGTGACAACAAAAGATCTTTCTCACTAATTATTAATGTTTCAATAACAATTTGCGTTACTTGTCATTAAAAAAAAAAATCTTAAAATGTATTTTCAGTGACAACAAAAAAATCTTGTCACTGAATAACATATATTGTGACAATATTTTTTATTGTCATTGAAGACTTGTCACTGTAGCTTACTTTTTTTTTTTTTTTTTGTAGTGACAACGCCATACTTGCACATACATAATCCTACTAGTCTATTACAGAAATATTTCCCTCCATCACTAATGATGGCTCTAGGGACTCCAAAACATGAGAAAATGTTTTATGGAGAAAGTTAAGTACCACCATATGACCATCAGTCCTTGTGGAAACAGCTTTCACCCATTTAGATACATAATCCACACCCACTAGGATGTACTTGTAACCAAATGAGACAGGAAAGGGTCCCATGAAATCGATGCCCCAGCAGTAAAAAACCTTAAGTATAAGGATGAGGGACAACATCATCATGTTATGCCTAGTCAAGCTTTCTAAACTTTGGCATCTATCACATGAAATATAGAAGCTTTGAATGTCTTTTAAAAGGGTAGGCCAATAGAATCCGCTTTGAAGTATATTTGTGAATGTCTTCTTCAGTGAAAAATGGCCACGACAAGCTTACAAATGGCAGAACTGCAGGATACCTAGTACTTTCCACTAAGAAATGCATCATCGAATCACTTGATCAAGGCAATATTTGAAGAGAGAAAGGTTGCCCCAAAAGAACATTTGGACATTTCTCAAGAATTTCTTCTTGTCCAAAGGGCTCCATTTAGTAGGAATTTGTTTGGTCACCAAGTAGTTAGCAATGTTTGCATACCATAGTGGCATGGTAGACATGATTGCTATCATGTTTAAAAACTGCTCATCTAGAAGCTATCGTTAATTTCAATGTCTTCTTTACTAAGTATCTCTTCTAGTAGATGCAATAGGTGATCCACTATGACATTTTCCACCCTCTTCTTATCTTTATTGGTAAGGTCAAACTGTTACAATAATAAAATACATCAAATTAAGTAAGGTTTGGCTTCTTGCTTGGTTAATAGATATTTTAACACAGAATGGTTAATGAAAATAGTTACTGTTGACCCAATAAGATAAGAACGAAAAGTTTCGAGTGTAAAGAAAATAGCCACAAGCTTTTTACAATATTTAATACTTATAGTTGAATGTTGCTTTACTGATTAAGTTTTCTTATCGTAGGACATGTCAAAGTGACAGAATTCAACAAAAAACAAACAATTAGTAAAATGCCAATTGTACCTCTAGAGCTAGGGAGAAGTCAAGCTGAAACACCACATCAAGGCAAAAGGTCACCAGACTTCCCAGACGTGTCCCATACACCAAACTGAGGATCCCTACATAAAAAAAGAGCCAGAATCTAGAATCAAGGTTTAATTTAGTTTAGAAGTCAAGAACGGCCTCTCCCGATGCACCCGAAGATCGGTATCAATTGGAATGCCCAAATCCAACATCCCAGGACATGCAAAAGAATATAGATGTGGGCTTAGAATAGCCAAAATGCCATTGTAGAGGTCATCTGAGTACTATCGACTCAAAATAGCTCCTACCGATAAAAAGGAAGCTATTGGCGCCCCAGACACAATTTGAGCATCTAGATGAAGTCAAAATGCCCTAAAATTGCTTAAGAATATCAAAGTTTCATCTCCTGAGGTAATAGCATAGCTAGGTCTGGCCAAGCCAAACCTTAGAAGGTCCCTCCATAGCTTCGACTGTAGATTTTGCTAATAGTTTATAAATTTATAAAGGCATCTCAGAGTCCCACCGATGGCATTTTAGAATCCTCATACTCAAAAATGGTAGGAGAAGTCAACAAAGAGGTGCCTCCAAGGGTCAGACATAAGGATTGGTAGACCCTGCCTCTATTTTAACTCATTTCAGAGTGGTATGCTTGAAACTACAACTAGAGGAGGTGATCACTTCCATTGTATTCACCTCCTCCAATGTGATTGAAGTGTTTCTTACAGAATGATGGCACAGTAAATTAGAATCTCTGACAGTCCGATCCTAACCCGTAATGTTGTCTTGTACCCTAGTGTGGTGTCTATCAAAGAGTCTCTAATGCTTAAGTTAGCAAGGGAATTGAGAAAGTATTTTAATAGAGTGAGACCTACATGGGCATGATGCATGTGAGCCTTACACAATTATGCTTTCCCTCTAGATCAAATTATGCCACGTGTATTGTAGATCCCAAGGTTGATTCCCTTAATTAGTTATCAAAATCATTAAGTAACAAGTAGCACTTTGATAAGTGAGAATCATGGAATATGCTAAAATATGGTTATGTATGTGATTGTGACGTAAGCAATCTTATCTTTAATACATTGATCGATTAGCCTGACCGAGGTCCAAATCGTTTGGTCAGATCAGGTCTTAATCATGGTCATTTGGGTAACCTTATTCAATTGGCTGCACCCTATTAGATGCCCTCGATTCCATCGGTCACCGAAGAAGACTAAGAGGAATCTAACGATTGCCTCATAATTTATTCTACTTTCAATCGAGTTCAGGCTATCAGATGCCCCCAGTTCAGTTGGATAAGGAGATCGAGAGAATTTAAAGATTACACTGGCTTGGAAATATGTACGCATTAAATACGGTTGGCACACGTGTGATTGTTAAAAGGATGGAACGCTCCCACTACTTTATTACGTGTCATGTATGTACTGTCCATAGTGTCCAAGGTGTCAGATATTTCATTATGTTTATTTTAGGCCTCTGGATCAACCTAAATCTTGGCTATCAATTTCAAGAAGGGAACACTGAAGAGTTTTTCTTCTTTTGCTATAAATAGAAAAGAAAAACATTAGTTCTACTTTTACGCAAAATCACTCCTCACTCTTTCATTGCTGTAACTATATTTGAAGTTGCTTTATTGCTCCCATTTCTTCCTTCTGAATTCTCATATTACTCTTAACTGGTAAGAATTTTTGTTGTTTTTTCTCAGAGTTTCTCCTCTTTTCTCATTTTCTTATTCATATACTCTGCCTGTTGAATTGGAGTGTGTATTTTTTGAAAATAACTGTAGATTCCCAAATCCTTTAAGGTTTGTAGAAAACCCTAAATACTCAAATCTATCATTGGTGGTTTATTTTTACATTGTATTTTTATCATTTGTCCTAGCTAAATTTGTCCATTACCATGGGTAACCCAGAGAAAGTCCATGTTGTTAGTGATGAAAAGTCAGATGAAGATGGGTTGGTCATCTGCCAAAGTAGAGCACCCAGTACCCCAGGCACCAGTGGGCACTGGGTAGATGATACTGGACATATTGTCGATGCATTCAAGTCCAGAGTTGGAAAGAAACGCCCCCATATCACCATGACTAGTGATTGATGCCCTTTTTGAGGTAGAGGGCATCAAATCCATTATCACTATACGAAGGATTTTGAAATTAATTTTTGATTTCCAATTCCCCTCAAATCTTACCTACCAAGTCTTAGGGGAGAATGATTCGGCATGCTCACTGAGACAAGGAGAGATCACTTTGTACAATGTAGCACTACTCAGAGACCTCCGATTTTCATTACAAAGGTTCATTTGGGAGGTGCTCACTGGCCTCGGCCTGTCGATGGGTCAGATCACATTGAACAGCTAGCGAATCCTAATCAGGTGCGCAATGTTCTAGGCAGTTACCATGGGACACGATCTAGCCCTAAGCGAATTCCTACATTTTTACAAGATCACAGAGAAGGGCTCAGGCTGGTGGTACTTTTCAGCTAGGAAACCAGAATTTAACTTTGTCACCAACATGCCCACGTCCAACAAAAGTTGGAAGGAAAATTACTTTTTCATCCAGGGGCCACCTGGGACTTTCAGATCTGGGAGATCGACGAAGAGAAGAAGGTTCGATTCCCTTGAGTCTGGGGTCAGCCAACCTTAAAAGGGATGTTTGGGTCTCTCAATTAGGTTTTGTCAACTCTCTTAAGTCTTTGGGTTCTAACTTCCTTTCTTTGTTAAATCTGTTTAGCTCGAAAGCCACTTACTTTGACCCCCGAGCAAAAGGATTGTAAAGAAGAATCAGCTTCAAGAGATGAAATATCTAATTGCAATAGAGAACCTAGCTCTCTATCTGCTCAGTCTTGAGCCCACAACCAAAGCCTTGGTGGCCAAATGTGAGTGAAGTGAGTTTAGGAGTTACATTTTTTATGAATTCCTATACTTTTAATTTTCCTCACTCTTTTTTATCTTTTCTTCGACAGATAATACTATTGTCGAGCTAACCGAATGAGTGAAGGAATAGACTGAACCATAAGAAATGTTCGACTTCACTTATCTGAGTAGGGCAGATAAGGCCCCATAGAAGCCTCCAAAGGAGTTTGCCCCTAAAAAGGTGAGAACAATTAAGGCTAAGGTTACTGCTCCCCCTACTCAACAACAAAAAGTGACCTCTATTCCCCCATAACAAAAAGAGGTCACCCACACTCACTCTTCCCTATCCAGGGCTACGATATTGGGGTTCGGATCATAAGCTGGGGCTTCTTTGTGCTAATCTCTCATTGCTAGCAATGAGGTAACTTGGCAAAAGCCACTACTGATGATGGCGGATAAAGATATGTCACCATTCTAGGGCTTACAAAGCACGAAGATGGCTTATGACATGAACCACAATTTATTCAAGGTAAGTTTGCATACTTCATTCAGTTCAAATTTGTGCTTTTTTTTTCTCTTTTTCTTTTCTTCTCTTCTTTTTTTTCTTTTATTAAACTTATTCTTTTCTTTTTTTCTTTTATGTTGTTCAGACCATGATCAGGTCCTATGCCATGTTCACGCAGCTGGCAAACAGAAAAAGAGCCCTCGCTGAGGAGAAGATGAGGCAAAAAGAAACCCTTACTAACCTTGGGGCTGCTAAAGACGTCAATACTGTCACCCAAGTGGAAAAGGAGAAGGTTCTTAGGCATAAGCGAAAAATGATCGAAGAGAATTAAAGCCTAAGAACCAAACGTGCCAGCCTCTCCAAACAGCTAGAGGTAAGGAAGTCATTAAGGGCTGTAGCTGAGTGAAAAATCGAAGATCTCACTAAAGGACTGCGCACCACAAAAGACTCAACCATTGAAAATTTTAAAAACATAGATGATTTTCAAACCTTGATCATACTTGTGTTTCTTTAAGGGTTCGAGTACTACAAAGAGAAGTTTGCTGCCACTTTCCCAAACCTTGATGTATAAAAAATAAGCCTGGCTGTGCCACCAACGAGGAACCACAAAGCAAAGGGCCTGAGGATGGTGAAGAGCTCATTGATATTGAAGAACATTTTGAGGGCACTAAGTTAAGCAAAGAGACCACTGGAGGGACCAATGCTTAAACTAAAGATGTAGGTGGTTTGATTGAGCGCATATAATGTTATTTCACCATGATTTTGCAATTGGTTTTAAGTGTTTTAGGTACATAAACTTCATAAGTTATAATGAAGTGAGATAATTCACATTCTTGTGGGTGTTTGTAGGTCTTTGATGCTTTATTTGAGGAGGGAAGGGTGAAAAGAAGAGTTTAAAGAGTAAGGAATCAAAGCTGTGGATGAAAGTAGAGCAACTGGTGGAGGCTATCCACGGGCGCCCCTCATTATCACAGGCGCCCCTAAATGCCCATGGGTGCCCCACCCTTAATCATACGGGCGCCCGCTGAGAGTGGTTTGTGGAGCTGTTTCATTGAAGACTACATCAAACACCTTGGATAGCTAGGCCACGGGGGCCCCACATCAACCATGGGCGCCCATCACTTCTAACTTTTGATTTTCTTTATGTAAAGCGATGTACCCTTTTTACCCTTCATTGTAGTCATATATAAAGGGGATTTTCAGATTAGGTTCAGGAGAGCTTTTTACATGCTTTCTTTTATTTTCTTTTCAGTTTTACATAGCCTAAACTAGATTAGGGTTTTGCTTTTGGATTGAAGCTTTCAAGTACTCTTTTGGATTATCATTCTCAAACATTCATCAGATTAGAGTTTGGATTGGAAGCTTTGAATCGATAGTAGTTCTTCCTGAATACATGTAAGTTGCTTCGCATTTAACTATTTCAATTCTAAGTTTAAAGATCAGATTTATTTCATATTTCTTTTCGTTCATTTAGTCTTCAATATTTTCTTTTTGCTTTCGCT
This sequence comes from Vitellaria paradoxa, assembly GCA_019916065.1. Lineage (NCBI taxonomy): Eukaryota > Viridiplantae > Streptophyta > Magnoliopsida > Ericales > Sapotaceae > Vitellaria > Vitellaria paradoxa. Next base: position 24,309,198 of record CM034244.1, read on the forward strand.
TTTCGTTTTACGTTAATGGATGATTTACAAGTTTGTTTTTCTCTTCAAATTTCACATATGTTAGGCTAAGGTTTATTCTTGGCTTCAAATCATTGAAGGTAGTGTGGTAGTTTGGCGAATTCGAATGTGAAAGAATATTTTTAATTGAAATATCTTTTAATCTCTAAATGGAATCTCATAGTAAGCTAGGGTTCTTTCGAAACCTACTCACCCATGTTACAACTGAAGCTTGGTTGCACTTGTGCACACCAAGTGTTTGGTTCAATGTCCCGATGAGTTAGACTCTTATTTTCAAAAACCCAAATTTGGTTTACTTTTGAAATCAATCACCCGTGTTATAACCCAAGCTTGGTTACAATTGGCCACTCATGCACACCAAGTGGTTGGTTTAACGACCCGGTGATTTTTAACCTATTTTCAAAAAACCATAACTTGAGGTTTTCTTAATAAATCGGTTCATCTGTGTTAGAATCGAAACTTGGTTACGAGTTAATGCTCGTATATACTAGGTATTCGATTCAATGTCCTGATGAGTCCGAAACTAATTTCAAAAGCCTCCGCTTACTTTGAGTTCCATAAATTAGGTTTTAATAAAATATCTTCCGACCTAGCAACGCATGTGTGATTCCTAGGTTGAGTTATCAATGCATTTGAGTAAAAAATCACTACCCACTACCGGATTTGATTTAAAGCCAAGATTATTTTGTTATCTTACTTTCAATATTTGCATTTTAATTTAATATAGCAATTCTTTCACACCATCATTCTTAACCTAACCATATTCAAACACCTTGTAAATCTAAAATTAGTTTAAATTAGATTAGAATCACTTACTAACTAAAGAGAACAAGTCTAGGAGCTTTTAACAAAGCCCTCCCTGTGGAGATGACCTCGGTTCTCACCAAGTAAGACTACGACCACCCTTTTGCACTTGAGAGGTAGAACCCAAACGCATTTTAGGGTCGATCAAGTTTTTGGCGCCGTTGCCGGGAAGGGCAACTAAGCGCTAGACTTGAGAGTTAAGAGGAGTTCAGTTGAGAAATTGGGTGAATTGTTCTTTTCCTCTATCTCTTTCTTAGTAGTCTTCTTTCTTTTGCATTGTGACATATTCATTTGCATATCATATAACCTAGGTTGCATGTTAGTTAACTTAGGTTGCATTTTAGTGTAGTTTTTCTTTTCTCTCATTTTGTTTTCTTTTTTGTTTTCTTATCATAGACATGGATTTTGGTGATTTCAATCATGGTCCCTTTGATGCCCAAGCCTACATTGAGTCTCTAAGTAACCAATTTGGATATGACTATACATTGGAGACCTATCACCAATTACCCCAATTTTTTGGGCACGAGGAGGAAGACCCATGTCTTCATCTTGATAGGTTTGAGGCAGTGTGTGTCTTATGTGATAATGTTAGAATGAGTAAGAGGCTTAGGTTCATGTTTTTTCCTTTGTCCTTGTAAAGTGTGGCTTGTGACTGATACTATGATTTTGGTGAATGGACCACTTAGGATCAATGTTGTCAAGCTTTTACCGAACATTTCCCCCCTATTCATCAAAGCGTCTCCCATGGCTTTCAAATTAGAAATTTTTATCAAATGCTGGGAGAGATTTAACATACTTTTGGACACTTTCCCAAGTCATGGATTAGAGTTAGGGGACATCATAGCCATATTATTCAATGCTCTGCCTCATGAGTTGCACCAGGCATTTGATATAGTCTTAGGGAAGGAATTTCTTGACCTCACACTGGGTGAGGCATGGTCATTCCTTGAATTTTCTATGAACACACCAAGCTATGGGGAAGAGTTGAACCTAGATTTGAACCATATGTACTTGAAAGCCACACTAACCTTTTCCCGCATGCTTCTACTTCATTTGATCCTCATGATCCATCCCTTGGAAGTAACGTATGCGTGGAGCCTGATTACTCAAATTTTGCATGTCCCATCCTTGTTCCACTCACTGAGGACCAGTCTAAGGAGCCCTAAGATTATTGGTGTAGTGAACCTTATGATGCACAATTTGAGACCATAGGCACTGAGTGGGAAAATTGCCCTAACCACACTAGGGATGATGTTTGGGATGAGTGTCTTTCTCATTTCCTTGTGGACTCTCCCATTCAGGAGATTTCTTTACCACCTTTTGAGAGTCAGGGAGACATGCGGTCCTTTCCTACTACTGAGTTTGATGCTCTATCCACCCAGACCACCACAGGCCCTATTGAGAGTCTTTTGACTCCGTTTGAGCAATTGCAAGTTACAACGCCCGAGGAGCATATCATTGAGTCAGTTGATCCTTACTCACTCACTTATTCACCTGAGGTTGAGAGCAGTGCGCACCTCTCACCTCTTGACTTAGCCCCATCTGAGAGTCTTACTCGGGGGATTGTGAGTGATCACACTGTGACCTATTATCATTGGGGGGAGGAAGTAGACATTGGGGGTGAGTACGTTGATTTTCTAGGCACCGAGAGACTGATAGAACCCACCATATTTATGTCCTTACATGCATTATGGCCACATCCGAGGTTTCATGAATCTCACTTGGCCTTACATCCCTTGATGTGTTTTACATCCAAGGAGCGTCCACCTTCGGTGCTTCAAGGGCCTGAAGAGAACATTTTATTTCTTAAACTATTTGTGGACGCATGGGATAGAGAGGGTGTTGGATAACCCTTCTTCTTTGTTTCCTTTGTACATAGTAGATTAGAGTTTTCTTTTTCTTATTTTCTTATGTTTTTTTGGTTTGATTTTATTCTCTTATTTCTTCTTTTGTACTAACTCTCTCTTATCTTATTTTCTCTTTCTTTTTCTTTTATTTTTCTTCTAACCTTTTCTCTTGTATAGCTTTTTCTTTTCTTCAAATAAGGAAGCTCTTGAGGTAATATCGACCATTTTTACGTTCTGTTTCTACATTTTGAGCATGACACTTGGATATATGTTGTTGGTTGTTGTTGGAAGTGCTGTAGAAACTAGGTTGGGGGTGTTCTTTATTACTTACAGGGTTATCTTTTTGGGTGCATGCTTGGCTTATGTGTTATATATTGATTGATCTTTATCATCATCATCATCATGCTTACTTTGCACACTACGGACCCACTTGTCTCTTATAGTTCTCACATTAAGGACAATGTTTAGTTTAGGTTGGGGAGTAGAGTTCGCATGATGACCCTTTGTGCTAAAATTGTCAATTGTCAACTTTTTCAAAATTTGAGCATTTTTTTTTAGCTTAAATACATGACTTAGCACATTTATCCTTGCATATTGGCCCTTTTGGTTTGGTTGATTGTGGATTTGAGTAAGAGAGTGATAAGTGAGTCATGTTTAAGCTTTGACAGGAAACTTAGTTTAAGTTGAATGTGTTATGACCTTATGCATTCTTGGCTATCATGGAAGAACTTTTATGCTTAAGAGTGACCTTTGATTAACATTGGTCAATTGAGCATCTTTGGACTAGGTGGAGACTTATACCCCTATGGTGAGCTTTTGAGCCTTTTGTTCTATTTTTGAGGGGTTGCACATGATCACAGCTCCTTTACTTTTCACTTTGAATTCCAATGCATCCATTGCATCTCACACACTTGCATGAGTTTCATTTGGCGCATATGAGTTGTTGTAAGCTTTGAAAATGGTGCTAGGCCCACTTTGTTAATTTGAGCCTTTTTATCCTTTCTTGATATGAAATTGCCTTAGGAACTAACTTGATGCCTCAAAATAAAGTGTGTGATATAAAGTTCTTTCTTTTTGGTTCCCCTCATATATGATATCCCATACACCCATTCACACACTTTAAGCCTTAACCTCACATGTCTTGAGTTGTGAAAGTGCCTCAAAGTCTAAGTTATGAATTCGGGTTGGGAATGTAAGCTTTTAAGAGCAAAATGAGAAAGAATGTTGGGTTAAGAATTCATGCGTTGTATAGTTCATTATTCATTTTCAAAAAAAACAAAAAAAACCCAAAAAAAAAATTCATTCTTTCTGTTTATTCAATTGTGGGACTTATGCTTTGTAATGCAGTTGCTAAGAATTTCCCAAGGGTGGTATTTAGTGTGAATAAGCTTCGTGTTGGGATCTTTGTTAGGTTTGGAAAGGTAATGGGTAGTCTGGGACTTGTGTATAACTGAGTATCTTCACCCCAGGACATGTGTTTTGATTTCCATACCTTTCATTGTTAGCCTCTACCCATGGCCAAGTTACAACAGGATCAAAGACCTAGCGGATTCTAAGTGAACAATACTTATGTGTGCATGTAGTGGACTTGTGTAGGTTGTGTGGTGTAATCCATTGCACGGCATTGGAATTTCTTGATATGAGGTATCCACTCGAAACTTCAATTCAATTCACTCATTTATTTGTGAGGTTATGTGCAACTAGGAGAGCAATTTATGCTCATAGGTATGAGTGCACCGTTGATGAGTGAGTTTCTTTCTATAAGTGGAACCTTGTGAGCTTTTGAAATCAAAACTTAGTTCCGATTATGCTCTTGAGACCTTGTTGAATGAATGACACTATTTTGCACACATGCTCTTCCAATTATGATAGCACATGCATTCATGCTAGCACTTGGGAATTACACATAATATTTGAATTTTGTGACTTGTTGGGCTTAAACTTGAGTCATTGTTGACCTTAATTACTCTTTGAGACCTTGAGACCATACCATAGATGTTTGTGGGTAGCATCACTACAAACCCTCACGAGACCTTACTCGTCCACTAGGGGGAACCTAGGGGTTTAAAAGGCTTGCCACACACGCTAAGTGTGGCCGTGTGTTCCTACGAAAATGGACACCATGGTAGCTTAGATTTGAGTTAATTTGTTTTGATTTGAATAAAAACTTGCATGTCATGGATGTTTTAGCACATGTTTGTGTACCCCATGGTTTCGTTGCATGCATTGCTAGGGACTAGCAATGTTTAGGTTGGGGGGTGTGATTGAGCACATATAAAGTTATTTCACCATGATTCTGCAATTGGTTTTTAAGTGTTTTAGGTACATAAACTTCATACGTTATAATGAAGTGAGCTAATTTACATTCTTGTGGGTGTTTGTAGGTCTTTGATGCTTTATTTGAGGAGGGAAAGGTGAAAAGAAGAGTTTAAAGAACAAGGAATCAAAGCTGTGGATGAAGGTGGAGCAGCTAGTGGAGGCTATCCACGCGTGCCCCTCATTATCACAGGCGCCCCTCAATGCCCATGGGCACCCCACCCTTAATCAGATGGGTGCCCACCGAGAGTGGTTTGTGGAGTTGTTTCATTGAAGACTACATCAAACACCTTGGACAGCTAGGCCACAAGCGCCCCACATCAACCATGGGCACCCATCACTTCTGACTTTTGATTTTCTTTACGTAAAGTGATGTACCCTTTTTACCCTTCATTGTGGCCATATATAAAAGGGATTTTCAGATTAGGTTCGGGAGAGCTTTTTACATACTTTTTTTTCTTTTCTTTTCAGTTTTACATAGCCTAAACTAGATTAGGGTTTTGCTTTTGGATTGAAGCTTTCAAGTACTCTTTTGGATTATCATTCTCAAACATTCATCATATTAGGGTTTGGCTTGGAAGCTTTGAATCGATAGTAGTTCTTCTTGAATACATGTAAGTTGCTTCGCATTTAACTATTTCAATTCCAAGTTTAAAGTTCAGATTTATTTCATATTTCTTTTCGTTCCTTTAGTCTTGAATATCTTCTTTTTGTTTTCGCTTTTTGTTTTACGTTAATGGATGATTTACAAGTTTGTTTTTCTCTTCAAAGTTCACATATGTTAGGCTAGGGTTTATTCTTGGCTTTAAATCATTGAAGGTAGTGTGGTAGTTTGGTGAATTCGAATGTGAAAGAATATTTTTAATTGAAATATCTTTTAATCTCTAAATGGAATCTCATAGTAATCTAGGGTTCTTTCGAAACCTACTCACCCGTGTTACAACCGAAGCTTGGTTGTACTTGTGCACACCAAGTGTTTGGTTCAATGTCTCGGTGAGTTAGACTCTTATTTTCCAAAACCCAAATTTGGTTTACTTTTGAAATCAATCACCTGTGTTATAACCCAAGCTTGGTTATGATTGGCCACTCGTGCACACCAAGTGGTTGGTTCAATGACCCGGTGATTTGTAACCTATTTTCATAAAAACATAACTTGAGGTTTTCTTAAGAAATCAGTTCATCCATGTTACAATCGAAACCTGGTTACGAGTTAACGCTCGTGTATACTAGGTGTTCGATTCAATGTCCTGATGAGTCCGAAACTAATTTCAAAAGCCTCCGCTTACTTTGAGTTCCATAAATTAGGTTTTAATAAAATATCTTCCGACCTAGCAACGCATGTGCGATTGCTAGGTTGAGTTATCAATGTGTTTGAGTAAACCATCATTACCCACTATTGGATTTGATTCGAAGCCAAGATTATTTAGTTATCTTACTTTCAATATTTGCATTTTAATTTAATATGGCAATTCCTTCACACCATCATTCTCAACCCAACCATATTCAAACACTTTGTAAATCTAAAATTAGTTTAAATTAGATTAGAATCACCTACTAACTAAAGAGAACAAGTCTAGGAGCTTTTAACAAAGCCTTCCCTATGGAGATGACATCGGTTCTCACTGAGTAAGACTACGACCACCCTCTTGCACTTGAGAGGTAGAACCCAAACACATTTTTGGGTCGGTCATGGTTCTCCAATGAATACAAGCGCTAAAGACAGTGCTCAGGATGTCATATAGACACCTCTTTCTATCCCCTTTGTTCTTTTCTTTTTTTTTTGTAGCGTTGATGTACTTTTTCTTCTTCTTTTTTTTTTAATAAAATGTAATTCTAAACTTTCAAGTTTTGTAGTGTAATTCGAAATTCCTAATGTTGATATTGACTCTCATTCGCTTGTTCTTTTTCTCTGTTTTTTTTTTTTTTTTTTGAAATATGCATCAAGTTTGATGAATGGACTTTTTCTTTATGTTACCCAGTGATGAATTTATTTTCATATATTACTGCTTTGTGTTAAGCAATGCTTGTTCTGCTTTTGGCTTCATCAGTGATCTTTACTCTGCTCAGCCATGTAAGTTGAGTAGGATTTTTATTTTGCTCAATCATGTGAACCGAGAAGGAATCCTTGTCGCTTTTTGGCAATTGGCCTCATGAGCTATCAACTTCATAAGTCATCTTCATGTTGCTCGATCACGTGAGCCCAGCAGGATCTACGCTCTATTTGGCCATGTGAATCGAGCAAAAATCTTTGCCTTTCCTTTTGGCATTACCTTGCATGCCATCTTCAAGCTACATGGCCATATGAGCCAAGTAAGATCTTCGCCCTACTCGGTCACTTGAACTGAGTAGGAATCTTTGCCATTTTTTGGCACTAGCTTTGCTAGCCATCAACCTCATAATTCGTCTTTGCTCTGCTTGGCTATATAAGTCGAGCAAGATCTTTACTCCGCTTGGTCATGTGAACCAAGCAAGAATCCTTGCCATGAGCCGTCGGCCATATGAGCTGTCTTTGCTCTACTCGGCCACATGAACTGAGTAGGATCATTGCTCTACTCGGTCACGTGAATGATTACACTTGAAAAGTGTAATTACAAACTATATATTTAGATACATTTTAATGCATTTAAATGGTTAAATTTAAAGTTTTGACATTATTTTGTAACTTACAGGTTTTATTATCTTATTTGTATGGAAATGGATGAGAAAAGTGAAGTTAATAGTGTTGGAGAAGGCTTAGAAGACGAAGGAAAAGTTGTGGTTCAAGCTTCACCAAGAATGGTTTGGACCAACCTAAAGACTCAGGGCAAAGGAGAAAGAAAAATGAAGCAACCAAGGTTCTGGGGTCCAGACCCCTCCTTAAACAATCCGAACCATAGTGGATGAATCTGGACATTTTGATATTCTGTGGTCCGGTCCCCTCTCCAAAGGGTCCAAACCCCAGCAAAGCCCTAGGTGCGCGTTTTTACTTTGTTTCTTTTAGGGTTTATGGAGGAACCTCTATATATTCATCTTGAGCAGCTGAATAGAGGATTATTTTTTCCCCACTCTTTTTAGTTAGATTTGGATAGTGTTGAGAGGTTTTTATATTGTTTTGAGAGAAGATTTATGGAGTTGTTCGACATTTGTTTGTTCTTCACTGCACTATTCTTTCATTACGTAGTTTCAGAGTTACTTTCCGTATAAGTTGACTTTCGTTTCATTAATTTAATATATGATTTATTGTTTTCTAGGGTAGATTGAATGTTCGTGCTTATGTTTATTGCTTTCGTTATGTTTAAAATCATGTTAGCGTAGAAACCCTAGTTCTTGGTTCAGGAATCAAGGAAGGGTAGTTCATGAAACATTCTGGGGTGTACGTAGACCCTTCGCATGGGTTGTGAAACCACATGCGTATGGTTTCACGATTTTAAAACCTATTTTTACTTGTTTCGAAAACATTCAAAAACAAAAATCTTTAATCATATTCATTTGAAATCACTGATATTGGTTTTTGGGTTAAATGTTCTTTACACTTTTGACACAAGTTGAAAATAGGATTCAATTTCAATTTTTATTTTGTTTGTTTAGAAAACCTTCGAAAACAAAGATTTTTAACCATATTTGCTTGAAATCACTAGTACTGATCTTTGATTTTAACATTTTTAACACTTTTTAAACAAAACCCTAATTCAGAATTGAACCTAAACACCCCAAAGTGAAGTAGTGAAATACCTAGACTTGTGAGTTGAACCAAGAACCATTTTTACTATCGATTTCATTATTCAATTTAATTCTTTGCAATATTTAATTTTCCTTAAATTTTAGAATTTCATTTGAGTTTAAATTTACAAACTTACATTGTTGAACTTCCTTAATAGAATTAATTTAATTTTAGCTTAAATTTTGATTCTACAAAACCTTAGGATTTATTCCCAATTGAACATCAAACCTTAGTTACATTAAGTTTTAAATTTCTCTTTTAACCTAGAAACTAAATAACATAGGCTCCCTGTGAATTCGACCTCGGACTCACTGAGTTAAAACTATGACTGCCCTCTTGCACTTGAGAGGTAGAACCAGAACACATTTTAGGGGTGGTCAAGTTTTTAGCGCCGTTGCCGTGGAGCCAAAATTTAGTTTTTGGATTGTTTCTATTTTTATTCATAATTTTTTTTAGGTAAGTTTATTTCTCTTTAAAAAAAAATTTAAAATCCAAAATTTTTGAAGTGTATGCAACTTAGATCAGGTAGGGTAATTGTAGCAGAATCTGAACTAGAAGACCCTTCTTATCTTCCTGAATCTCTTTCCACGAATTCATATTCCACAGTTTCACTTACCACTTCATCCTTTCACTCAATGGCTGATTTAAAAGGGGAAGGTAGTGAACATGGGGATAATGAACCCTAAGAGGTTCCTAGTTTTGTTCCCTTGAAAGAGCATCTTAACCTTGTAAGGCAATCTACACCTTCCTGCATAATTTTACCTTTCAATAGGGGAAACTTCATGGTTAGACCAGGAATTATTCAACTTTTGCCTACTTTCCATGGTTTAGAATCTGAAAATCCATATAACCATCTTAGAGAGTTCGAGGAAGTTAGCAATACTTGTGTTGAGAACAATGCCAATGAAGATGTAGTACGTCTTCAACTTTTCTCGTTTTCTCTTAAGGACAAAGTCAAATCTTGGCTTTATTCCCTACGTTCACGTTCTATAGGAACGTGGCGTGAAATGCAAACTAAGTTTTTAAAAAAATATTTCCCAACTCAGAAAACTCAGCATTATAGGAGACAGATTACCATCTTTTCATGCAAACCTAATGAGAACTCTGTCGAGCCTGGAAAAGGTTCAGAGACCTTTTAATGGCTTGTCCTCACCATGGTTTTGAGACATGGAGAATAGTAAGTATTTTTCATGAATCCTTGACGCCTAGTCTTAAGCAACTAGTGTCTACCATGTGTAATAGAACCCTATTTGATAAGACTGCAGAGGAGGCCATGGATTTCTTTGGCATGGTGGCTAAAGATTCCAATGATTGGGAAATAAGACCTCTTTCTTCTTCTGAGCATAGGAATCCCATACCTAGTGGTTAGTTGACATTAAATGAGAGGGATGATTTGAGTGCTAAGATATCCGCATTACAACATAAGCTAGATTCCCTTGAACTTAAGAATAAGGAGAAGTTGGTGGAAGCACAAATGGTATGTTGGGCATGTGACCAAGTAGGACATGATCCTAATTTATGTCCAGAGCTTCCTTTACTTAAGGAAGTAGCTTATGGTCATGCTTATGTTAATAACACTCAGAACCAACCATACCAAAATAGAGGCCAGGGTAACATTTCTTGCCCATAAGGTGGGAATGTTAAATATTAAGGGGGAAATCAACATCCCAATGCTTATCATCAAGGATGGAAAAATCCTCTAGGTTTTGGCTGGAAAAATGATAATCAAAACCAACCATTCCAACCTCCTCCTTTACCACCACCTCAATATCAACAGCCCAATCCTGTTGCATATCAACCACCCTAGATGAGATCCTTTGAGGAATCTGTTCAACAATTTATGCAACAACAAGTGATTATCAATGACAATGTGTCTACGGCCTTAGAAGATATTAGAGGACAAGTTTCTAAGATTACGCAAGCTATGAGTATTACTCCAAGTGGTACACTTTCTTCACAGACTTTCCCAAACCCAAAAGGTCAAGTTAACATTGCTGAATCCTCTACTTTTGGTACTACTTCACATGCACAGGTGCAATCTATCACCACTTTAAGAAGTAGGAGGGAGATTCACAAACCTGATGATCTTAGAGTTAATGCACCAGATGTTAAATTAGGAATGAAAGGTAGTGAGGAGGTAGAAGAGCCGAGTGAAGTAGAGGGTGAGAAAGAGAAAGAGGGAGAAACTAGTAATAGTGAGAAGCCAATAGTTGAGAGTAAGAATAGTGAAAAAGAGGCAAAGAATAAAGAGAAAGTGAGAGAGCCTATTGTGGGAACTTCGGGTAGGCATGAGAAAGAAATAGATAGTTACACACCTCAACCACCGTTCCCTCAAAGGTTAGGAAAGGGAAAGAATGAGATGTTGAATTCTAAGATTTTAGAGGTTTTTAAACAAGTAAGAATCAACATCCCATTAGTTGAAGCCATTAAGCAGAATCCATCTTCCGCTAAGTTTCTTAAGGATATGTGTACTGTTAAAAGAAAGCTTAATGTCAAGGAAAAAGCTTTCTTGACTGAACAAGTTAGTGCCATTATCCAGCGTGATACACCTCCCAAATATAAAGATCCTAGTTGTCCAACAATTTCATGTGGAATAGGGGATCACATCATTGATAAAGCTCTACTTAATTTAGGTGCTAGTGTCAATTTATTGCCTTATATGGTTTACAAACAATTAGGATTAGGTGAGCTGAAACCTACGAGGATAACTTTGCAGTTGGCTGACCGCTCAGTCAAAATGCGTATGGTAGAGGATGTGTTAGTTCAAGTAGACAAATTCTACTTTCCCACTGATTTTATAGTTTTGGACACCCAACCTGTTCAAAATGCTTCCCATTCCATTCCAGTGATCTTAGGTAGACCATTCCTTGCTACTGCTAATGCTGTGATTAATTATAGAAGCGGGGTTATGAAGCTATCTTTTGGGAATATGACCGTAAAAATGAACATTTTCAAGGTAGGCAAGCAAATGGGAGAATTTGACGATGTTAGGGAGGTGGATGTGATTCATGCTTTAAGTGAGGAATACTTTGAGAAGAATTATATCGAGGATCCTATAGAACGAGCTTTAGTAAGAAGTGAAATGTGTGAGGCTTTAGATGGAGAGAACTTTGTGGAGAGTGACAAAGTGATAAGTAATTGAGACGAGGTTATGGCAATTAATAGTTGGGTACCTGTGTTTGAATCTTTGAAACCATCCTTGATTAAACCTAAGCCATCAGTGGAATGTCCTCCATGTCCCCCTAGGAAACCTTTACCTAGTGAACTAAAATATGCATTTCTAGGAGAAGGTGAGACATTCCCAATGGTCATTTCTTCAAGGTTAGAAGAAGTTCAGGAAAAGAAGTTACTAGAAGTCTTGAGTGCTCATCGAAGGGCCTTGGGATGGATAGTGACTGATCTTCGAGGTATTAGTCCCTTAGTGTGTACTCATCATATATACCTTAAAGATGAGGCCAAACCAGTAAGGCAAATGCAAAGACAAACCAGTAAGGCAAATGCAAAGAAGACTAAACCCCAACATGAAAGAAGTAGTAAAAGGGGAAGTGCTTAAATTGTTTGATGCGAGTATCATTTACCCCATCTCTAACTCAAAGTGGGTGAGCCCGCCTCAGGTGGTTCCTAAAAAGTCTGGTGTCACTGTAGTGGAGAATGAGAAAGGAGAGTTAGTACCTCAACACACCTACACTGGGTGCCGTAGGTGTATTGACTATAGGTGGTTGAATACAGTAACACGCAAGGACCATTTCCCACTTCCCTTTCTAGACCAAGAACTTAAGAGAGTAGCGGGAAAATCTTTTTACTGTTTTCTTTATGGATACTCGGGGTATAATCAGGTTGAAATAGCATTAGAGGAATAAGAGAAAACCATCTTCACATGTCCCTTTGGCACTTTTGCATATAGACGCATGCCATTTGGGTTATGTAACGCACCTGCGACTTTTCAAAGGTGTGTAATGAGTATTTTTAGTGATATGGTTGAAAGGTTCTTAAAGGTTTTTATGGATGACTTCTCTGTTTATGGAGATACTTTTGATGAGTGCTTAATCAATCTTGAAAAAGTGTTAGTAAGATGTAAAGAGAGTAATTTGGTGTTAAACTGGGAAAAGTGCCATTTTATGGTATAATAGGGGATTGTTTTGGGGCATATAGTATCATGTTGAGGAATTGAAGTAGATAAAGCTAAAGTGGAACTTATTCAAAACTTACCTACCCCTTGATGTGTGAAGGATGTAAGATCACTCATGGGACATGCTGGATTTAACTGGCAATTCATTCAGTCCTTTAGTTCCATTACCCGCACCCTATGCTCTCTATTATCTAAAGATGTTCCATTTGATTGGACAATATCATGCCAAGAGGTATTTGATAGACTTAAACAATTGCTCACCACTACTCCTATTATGCAAAGCCCAGATTGGTCTCTACCATTCGAGCTTACGTGTGACGCTAGTGATTTTGCAATGGGTACAGTTTTAGGGCAACGAAAAGAAAGAAAACCTTATGTTATTTACTACGCTAGTAAGACCTTGAATAAAGCTCAAGTTAACTATATTACCACCGAAAAAGAGCTTCTAGCAGTAGTTTTTGCCCTAGATAAGTTTAGGTCGTATTTGGTAGGTTCTCACGTCACAGTGTGTATGGACCATGCAGCCTTGAAATATCTTCTTTCCAAGCAAGAGGCAAAACCCCGTCTAATTAGATGGATGCTGCTCTTCCAAGAGTTTGATTTGGAAATCAAGGACAAGAAAGGAGTAGAGAATGTGGTAACTGACCATCTGTCTAGGTTACCTCATCTTGTGTCCGACTCTGGTGACCTACCCATTAACGAGCATTTCCCTAATGAGCATATTATGCATATTAGCACCAATCCTCCCATCCAACCTCCTTGGTATGCAGATATAGCCAACTTCTTAGTGACTGGACAGATGCCTTCACATTGACAAAGATTGACAAAAGTCAATTCTTACGTAATGTTCGTAATTTCTTTTGGGACAAACCTTACCTTTACAAGTATTGTCCAGATCAAATTGTGAGACGATGCATCCCTAATAATGAAATTCATAGTTTCATTGAGTTTTATCACACCTTAGCTTGTGGAGGCCACTTCTCTTCAATGAAAACCAACGCTAAGATTCTTCAATGTAGATTTTATTGGCCTTCTATGTTTAAAGATGTACATGAATATTGCTTGAGATGTGACCGTTGCCAACGCTTAGGAGCCTTATCTAGACGTAACGAGATGCCCCAAAACCCGGTGATCATATTGGAAATTTTTTATTGTTGGGGGATAGACTTCATGGGGCCATTCCCTAAGTCGTTTGGTTTTGAGTACATTGTAGTGGCCATAGACTATGTGTCAAAATGGGTACAGGCCATTGCCACTCGCACCAATGATCACCGAGTGGTGGTCAAGTTCTTAAAAGAAAATATCTTTTCTCGTTTCGAGATGCCACGAGCAATCATTAGTGATAGAGGTAAGCATTTTGCAATAAACCATTGGTATCCTATTGCGTAAATATGGTGTGACGTATAAAGTGGGAACTGCTTACCACCCACAAAATAGTGGCCAAGTTGAATTAGCAAATAGGGAGATTAAAGGTATTCTTGAAAAGACCGTCAATCCCACTAGAAAAGATTGGTCTTTAAGACTTGTGGATACATTGTGGGTGTACCAGACAGCTTATAAAACAATCTTGGGTATGTCTCCCTATCGTCTTGTTTTTGGCAAGGCTTACAACTTACCCGTTGAGATGGAATATAGGGCCTATTGGGCAATCTGGCAATTTAATGAGAGTATAGATGATGCCGGTGTATTTTGAAAGCTTCAACTCAATGAACTTGAAGAATTAAGAAATGATGCTTTTGAAAATGCAAAACTTGCCAAGGCTAAGATGAAGGAATTACATGACAAGCATATTCGTAGGAAATCATTCTATGTTGGCCAAAAGGTTTTAATGTATGATTCAAGACTACATCTTTTCCCAAGGAAGCTTCGATCTAGGTGGTGTGGTCCCTTTATCATCCTTTCTGTCTCAGATCATGGTGTGTATGAGGTTCACAACCCACAAAATAATACCACTTTTAAGGTTAATGGCCATCGTCTCAAACCGTACTTAGAAAACTTTGTAGCGGAAATTGAAACGTGGAATCTTTTAGATCTGTCACCCTTATGAGTGAAATGGAATTAGGATGTGGTTGTAGTTGTATCATAGTTAGGATTAATCATAGTTAGGATTAGGATAAGTTTTCTTTTTCTTTTCTTTGTTTTAAGATTTTTATTTTTGAGTTTAGGTCTTTGTTGGGTGATTAACACAACATAAAGTAGTTTTAGAGTGTCCCATCCCGTGGTCCGGACCCCCTAATCAAATGGTCTGGACCACAGTGAGCTGATTTAGCTAAAACTTGTAGAGGAGACCCTTCTGTGGTCCGAATCCCTTGCCAAATGGTCCGGACCACAACAAGCTTGATTGACCAAAAGTAGAGAAGGACCATTCTGTGGTTCGGACCGTCCACAAAGGGTCCGAACCCTGCAACACGATTTAAACCCCATTCGGCCACTTCAAACCTCCATTCTTCTCTTCCAAACTCCAAATCCTCTCAAGCCCACTTTGAATATTTGAAGAATCTTTCAAGAATCAGTTGTCCCAAGGTCTATTGATGTGATTTTCAACCTTAATC
>CM034244.1:24324663-24378195 GCA_019916065.1 Vitellaria paradoxa
CGTATACTCACCTCCTCAAATTTCCATAAGTGATTGTAGGGATTTTTAGAGTCAAGACTGTAAAATATAGGAAGGAGTTGGATAATCCTAAGTCTTAAGGTAAAATTTCCCCTATTTAAAGGTAGAATGATACGAAGGTGTGGTTCGCCTAACTGGGTTCAAGTGATCTTTCATTAGTATAAAACCCTGAACCTCTGGAGGATAATTATCCCCATGGACACTTCCTTCACCTCATAAGTCAGCCATTAGATGAAATGATGAGGTGATGAGTGAAACTGTGGATAGTGAGTCTAAAGATTCGGGAACGTAAGATGGGTCTTCTAGTTCAGGATCAACTACAATTAACCTACTCGACCTTAATTACATGCAATTCAAATTTGTTTTAATTTAAAAAAAAATTAAATTCTCTAACAATTCCTAAAAATAATAAAAAGAAAACAAAATAAGGATGAAAATAAAAATTAAAAGAAAAGATGGAGCAATGTCACCTAGACGTCCAAATGTAATTGCATTAAAGATGGAAGGCAAGCACGTGTGCCAGAAGCTTCCAAATTTGTCACACCAACCATTGCCCTGGCAACGGCACCAAAAACTTGACTGTTCTCAAAAATTGAAAGGATTTATGCTCTCAAGTGCAAGTAGTGGTCGTAGTTTAGTTTAGGTAAGTCCTAGGTCATCTCCACAAGGAGCAAGTGTATGACTAGGTTTAAAAAAACTTGTTTTTGAAAGCACTTGCAAAGAATAATAAATGGAAAAGAGAAAAACGATCTTTTGGGGTTTTTAAAAATAGGTTTAAAATTTTTTAAACACAAAACTTAAGTTAAACTAAAATATTAGTGAAAAGATACGATTTAACTTTAACAAATTTCTCTTAAATGAAAACACATGGTTTTAACCTATTCCTATAATGGATTCAAAGAAATCGATTCAAATACATTTATAGCTCAACGTAGCATCTACACATGTAGTGCTAGGTCAAAAAATTTAACTTTAAAAACCTTTTTGTAAAAAAATATTGAACTAGGGTTTTGAAATCGATTCGAAGTCATCAATTGACAGAATAGAAACTTAGTATGCATGAGCTTCAACTCGTAACCAAGGGCGATTATAACACGGGTGATTCGATTTCTAGGGTTAAACCTAGACCTAACAAGTTTTACAATTCATTCAAAAATATATCACGTCTAAAAACATTATATTCAATTCTATCTTCTTCTCTTCCATTACATTCCTAGGTTAAAACCAAGATAGATTTAGCCTAGCATATTTAAATTGTAAACAAAATTATGCAAAGAATAATAAACATCCATTCGATCTTTTTAAAATGAAATGAAATCAAAACCAACTACGTGCAAGAGTTATGAAACAAATATGAAGTATAAACGAAAGAAGAAAACTTGAAATGAAAAAACTTTTAGTTGAAAATATTGAAGAACAAGTCACTAACATGTAAACGAAAAGCGAAATCTTCTTACGAAACGTCAAACAAATGAATGCTTAAAAGCATAGTGTAAATCTCTAAAAACTCAAAGAAAACTCTCAAGAAAATAACCCTAAAACTCCCTGAATGGCTGTATATGTTTCTTATATATAGTGAAGATGAAAAACCCTAAAAACATAATTTATCCATGCAATTCAACCCTCTGTGGTCCAGACCACGCGTGGTGTCCTTATCTTCACTTATGTTTTGCTTTTGATAGCTTTCTATCCTCAATTTCTGATGCGATTTTGACCATGAAGATGAGATTCAGGCTTTGGCTGACACACAAAAGCTATAGCCCTTCAAGTCTTCTTTCCAACCCAAAAAGAATTAGGTCAATCAGAGTCGTGAACAAAAAGTTACGGCTAAAAAACTGATAGGGTGTCCACCTAGAACTTCAACTGCACACCACTTCAGCCATCTTGAACCTTGGACCATTTCCTTTCTCCCCAGCCGCATGGTAACTAATCTTATTCCTTAGGATGGATCTTGGGATGTTGAGGAAGTCTTGAAAGTCATTAGACATGTCGACATTTTTGTCTTCAAGCTATTTTCTCCTTGCGTGCCAAGTTTTCGGCGAAATCCCCAAAGGACACCAAAGCCTATTCTTGCACTTCCTTACTCCAGCTTGCTTTGGCTCCTCCTCACATGCACTCTTAGTGTTATTTTGGGCTAAAACACCTTATTATATCACCTGAAACACAAAAACAACAAGAATGCATGAGAATGAGATAATTAAGCTAACAACCCACCAATAACAAGCAAAATTGCATAACTAGCATGCTCAATATATATAGAATTGTGCAATAATACATACTAATCAATTGACCCAGTTGTTTAGCTTCTAAATTTTGTTTTTCTTTTGTATAGCACTTAAAATATATTTTGAGAAGTACGGTGGTCCATGTGTGTAGATCAAGAGGTCTGATCACATGTCCTTGTCCAAGCAAATGAGAAAGGCTGCAGGTACATGCATATGGCCAGGCACATGAGCTAAGTTTCCTAAGTGCACGGCCTGTCGCATATGTCATTCACAATAGTCTTTTAGATATTTTCTCCTGAAGATCATTTCATTGTTTCCCTGCCCAGCTATTTGGTAGAGGTCCTAGATCACCGCCTCATTTGTCACTGATTAGCCTTTTTATCTTTTTTTTTTCTTCCTCTGAATCTTCCTATGTGTGTGTATAATGAGTGTCATCGAAAAGACAAAACAAAACTAGAGAGAGGGGAAAGCTAGTGAGGTTAAGTAATTCCTTAAAGTTTAAACACCCTTTCCCATTTCAACATTAGATTAAGGTTATTTAAAGCAAGAAGTATGCATTGGTTTGATGGTAAGGAGTTTGTATTGATCTAGAAATTACCAGCATTATTGAACTCTTTGAATATTAGTTTTCCTCTTACTAAGCTAACTAACATATGGGTTTGCATAATTCTTTTAATTTCATGTCATATTTTTACATATAATAATTGTTGGTTTAATTTAATATTGTTTTCTTGTTTGAATTGAAAATGGATATAGTGATATATATGTGTGTGTGTGTGCGCGCGCGTGTATATATTTGTATAATTGAGGAAGGGGATGATGAATAGTGAAGCATATAAAAAGTTAACCATTTGATAAATTGCTAAATTGAAATTGTGATACTATACATATACTGTTGGAAATATAGCATGCATGTAATTGTGAATGGAAAAGATTTTCGATCAAGAAAATTAAATTTTGAATTTGAGAAAGTTGAAAACAAAGCATAAACTGGTGTTTGGTATAGTAGGTACTCCGTGTACACAGGCAAAGATATCTAGGTGCACAAACAAGTCCTAAGCACATGGGCTTTTCTACCTAGCTAGGCACACAACTAAGGGAACTTTTTCTTAAGTGTTTAGGGGATTTTTCTAAAATTATTAAGGATTGATTTTCTAAACTAATTTTAAAATAACCATGTTTTCTAATATGGAACTCCATGATGATAAAAGAGTTAAAAAATACCTAGAAGTGCGAGTCAGATATGAGGAATCATTATCCTGAGTTATTTGTTTGAATTTCTTTTATTATCTATTTTTAAAATTTTTAGAACAAAAATTATTACAAAGATGGTAGGATGTAAAGACCCAAGATTTTTGGTATTTATTTCAAATTTACTATATTTAAATTCAATTTTTTAATCCATTTAAATTTCATTTGAATATATAAATTTTTTTAAATAAATTGTGTTACATATGCTACTATTTAATTAAATAAATGTATTTATGCTAGCATATGATTGTGTATACATATTTTAGGCACTACTTGTTCCTTATTGGTGGAGAGCGAAGACGAGAGGTTATTAGTTAAGAGAGAGGGAAAGGTGTAAGTGTTGTATGGGGGGAGGCCAACGGTTGGCCAATGGGTGAAGCTTGTATGAGAACCTTGGAGGGAGTATTGTTGGAGAAGTAATGGTGAGCAAATGCCAAAACCCCTCCTTACACTTTTCCTAACTTTTTCTTCACCCAAAAATCTTCATTATCATTTTCTCCTCTCTTCTTCCTCGTTTCTTCCACGTTTCTTCTATTTTACATAAAAGAGAGAGAAAGAAAGTTTGTGCCAACCCTTTTCGTTGGAAGAGATCATTGGGAGACAATTAGAATCGCGAGTAGCCTAAAGTGAGATCACCAAATTTGTTGAAAGGGCCAACTTGAGTTGGTGGAGTCTTTGGCGTTATATACATTTTTTTGACATGTATATTTGATGTAGGTGGGGTTTTATACTCATATCATTATTTTATACTCATGAATATTATATGTATATTGAAATTATTGAGGTAAATTCATGTTTAGAGGATAAATAGTGATTATTTACTTGATGATGAGATAATGTTTATAATGATGGTTTGGTGGCATGATAATTAGATTTAATGAAAGTTGTTATATATTACACAATAGTGGCATGCTGAGACATGAATTGGCATATGATATGTGCAATGTATTAATCCGTTGTATGTTTACACTAGTTGCATGATAGGACACATATTGCATACTTGCATGTAAAGTGAGCACCCATGGGCTAGTGCTTACTTCCTAACAGTTATGGTTGCAGGTTATAAGATACTAGTGGAGGTTTTTGAACAATAGACTACACTGTCCTTTTATTTTATCTTAGATTAGCGAAATATGTACTTTGTGCCCTTGTTAGAGTGGCTAATTGTATTTATCTATCATTATACTTTGTTGGGGTTATATTAGGCCGACTAAGCCCTTATGTATACTATAGAGCACTGTTGCCCGGTTGAGACTGAGTCTTTGTTATGTATTATTATTTTATTCAGATGCTTGCTCTAGGGTGGTTCTACAACTCTGATCGGGTTTTGTGGATAATTAGTTGATTATATTATTACTGTTCACAACTTGGGTTACGAAATCAGGGGCGTGACAGATTAAGATCATGTGTAAATTCATGCATTAATTTCGAAACTTTCTAAATTCTAAAGTTAGTTATTAGATAATTAGATAAAAAAAATTCATTAGTTTTAGTTTGACATGTAAAGTTCAAAATTAATTTGGCATGTAGTTTTACAGGTGCCCCATGAGATTTCAACACATAGGGTGCCCAAAATTTCTATATAAACTTACGACATGCAAGTTTGAGTCAAATTTCCAAATATCAAGCACACGACCTCTAGTTGCCGTGAGATTTGGTACATAACATCATTTAGGCACCAGTAACCTATAAACATGAATCACAAGGGATTTGGAGCTTTGGGCTCCTAGAATCTTATATGTAATTTCAATTTTATGACATTCAAAGTAGAAGTCAAGTGCTCAAATCAAGCATATGATCTCTAGTGATTGCGAGCAGCGTCATCTAGATATATACTATTAATTTGTGAGAACAAACTATGCAAAATTTTGAGCCTCGTGACACTTAAAAAAGCTCACATGAAATTTCACAAACAAAATTAAAACTTAAGTTTTTAAATTTTAGAATTAAATTTGTGTAATAGTTTTTTGTTTTAGTAATGTTCGTTTTGGGCTAATATAATTATAAGTGCATTTTTCAGGTTTGATCAATATAATTTCTTCTGCACTGTTCCAATTTTTTTAATTTTTATTTTCTTTTTATATTTGTAATAATTATTTTTTATAAACATTGAATAATTTATAGCAAATGATAATTTTTTTAATAATATATGAAAATTTTATTAATTTAATATTAAATTTTATCACAAACTAGTTCATGACATATTGAATTGCGTGTATACACGACTATGGAATTGAATTGTGATTATAAATAGGAAAATTAAATTGAATTATGTATATATGTTTGTAAGGATATATTGTTACAAAACCTATATGACAACAATGGTTTGTTACTTATATTAGGGGCAAAAGGTGCTACCTTTAAAAAAAAAAAAAGGTTTATTGTTACAAAAAAATAAAATTAAATCCATAATATTTTTTTAAATAAATCGCTAAAGATAATTCGAATTTCTCATTAAACAATCGCTATAACGATAGCCATAAATTAAAAATTCAAATTACTTTCAATAACTGTTTATGACGGTCGCAAAAAAAGAACGATCGCTTGTAAATAATTACTAAAAATTTATATCAACCGATACTATAATGACTGTCGTAATTATAATGACAGTCATAAAAACTATCGAAAATGGGATATTAACAGCCTTATCCTAAAAGTGCATGTAAGATGTGCAAAGTAGGTAATAACATTAATTGAATTAGTTCTCATAAAATACATTACAAGATTAATTTAATTAGTTGTCGTACATATCACGCCGAACTAAATCCAACCAAATCGAAAAATAAAGTCCCACCATAAAAGCCAAAAGAACAACCATAACCGCCCTATTCATTGACAACCCACCACCAGCATGACGATGATCTCCGTAATTTCCATCTCTTTTACTCATCTTTCTCCTCGTCCTGTCATTTCTTTTCTCCTCTTCTTCAGAGACTTGGGGAATAATTTTTTCTCTCTCTGCTTAGAGTTATCAGAAGTCAATATTGATGTGGTTTCAAAACTAGCTCGGTCTTTTACATCATTTTTTTGAGGTTGATGATCAAGCTCATTACTAGACTTCTGATTCAGTACTTTTTGATCTTCACTGGGTGTTGGTTGCTTTTGTACTTCATTATGATCTTGTTCTTCGGATAGAGTGACGATTAATTTTGGTTGTCTAATTTGTAGAATTCCATCCTTGAACTCTGCGGTGATTTTATTGGTGTCGCAATTTGTAGAAATAGAGTAATTCTTTCGAAGACGACTGCTTTTGTTGCCTTCCAATGGGCGTTTGCCACTAATCAACAGTCCTTGTGCTGTTAGCCGAAGCTTCAATTGCTCTTTTTCAAAGCCTGTCCATAGAATCCATTTTTTAGTACCGTGGTGTCAATAATTTATACGAGTGGTTGATACATCATTTTACTCCAAATTAAGATAAAAACGTTAAAAAAATTAACAAATATAATAATTTTGGCTTAAAAAACAAAAAATAAATAAAAATAAAACAAACAAACTTTTGCATTGCACTTCACACATTTCTTATATCTGTGGATGTGTAATGACTCGAATTATGGATTGTGGGTCTGGTCGAACTAAGCTCTTTACTTATTTATTTATTTTTTTTTCTAAACCCTCTTATTCCTCTCGTTGAATATGTTAAAAGTTTATTGGCTAAGAGTAACATGTTACCGGTAACAGTTTTTTTTAATTATATAAAAATTTAATTTTAAATATTTATTTTTGCTAATTCAATTTTGAAATATACTTTATGATTTGTCTTTTTTTTTTTCAATTTTTAATGGGTCCCTCATTTGGTGCCTAAAATTTGTGAAGTTTTTCTTAACGGGATCAGGTCATTTAGGTTCCCAGTTGGCTTGCCACCCTCCTTGTACTTAGCCTCGGCCCTTTGACTTAGTTTGACCTTACATTTTTGTCTTTCCACTGGTAGACTTAACATCGTTTAAGACGTTACTTTAGTATAAATTTAGATACAAAGAGCGTATATAAATGTAACTTTTTAAAGTTTAAAAAATTTAGTAATTTTTCACTTCATTACAAGAAATATAAATGCAATTATTCTTTTTTTAATGATAATTTACAAAAATTAATAATGGCTAAAATAAACTTTTCATATTAACACTCTACTCTCATTTTAGTTTGTCAAATTCTACCTATGACAATAAATTTCTTACATATGTGATTAAGTTTTAATTTAATCTTTTCGTCAATAATTCTTAATTAAATGTGACAGAAAATGACATATCTCATTTTTCATCAATGAATCTAACGGAATTGTCACACTAACTATAATTGAAAGTAAAATGTCCAAAATGACATTTAGTGTAACTATATAAGAATTCAAAATATAATTAATTTCCCATTATAATTAGGATGTAGTATTAGAATTCGAGAGTTTACTTTAGACGATAATCAACTCCATTTTTAATTTAGTCTAAATTTTTAAAAATTAAATCGGATAAATCGCCTTATAGAATCGAGCTAACTCAATCCAATCTTTGGGGGTAGTTCAATTACCAGTATGGTGCATTAGCTCATGTAAAAATATGCACGGATGCAAAATCAAATTGGATCTGCTCATTTCAGGTTGAATTCATAAATATATAAATCTAACTAATCTAAACCAAAATAACTGCGTTGAGATTTATTTTATTTTATTTTATTTTTTTTAGATCTCTTGGGTAATTTGTCCTCCTCAAAATATAATAGGAAGCAAGTGCAGCTTGCATATGTACAGTATGTATAATGTTCAACTTGTATATGTCCAGTGGTGTAGATATATATTTTAAGATCTCTTAGGTAGTTTGTCCACTACTAATTATAGTAATAAGCAAGTGCAACTGCATGGATTAGTATATATTAATTTTAAGGGTGAGCCTATTTGCACTTCCATTATTTTTCTCTTACACTTCATTTTACTTCTCTTTTAACTAGTTATTTCATTTTCATATGATTTGAAATTACATAATTATCTTTCAAAAAATCTTTTACAAATTTGAAAAAATACCATAAGGGCCTTCTTTAGTACAATATAATGAAAAAAATATTTTAAAGATTAAAATAATTTTATTTATATTTTTAAAAAAACGTATAAAAGTATATTTTAGGTTACTTTATTTTCTAACTTATAATTCAAATAAAAATTAATTTCTTTCGTATTATTTTCTTTACAATATTTTTTCATTCTAATTTTTTTATCACCCTCAGTCATTTAATAGAATTTTATATGAATTCAAAAATAAATTATTGGAAAAACTAACTAATCAAAAAAATTAATATATAAACAAATTAACCTTTCAAAAAATTAGAGTTTATCAAAAAAACCATAAATATTTTTTAACAATTTTAATTTAATTTTTTATAGTAGAAAATATTTTAAAAAAAAATCTAAATGAGAAATTTTTATCATGGTAAAATTATTCGTATGTCATTTATAAGAGGAATTTTTTTCAAAAAAGGTAAAATAGTAATTGTTTTTCTACTAATAATAAGAATTAGACAAAAAAAAAATATTTTGGTGAGTTGTCTACTCTATGATTTGTCTAAAAAATATTTTTATTTATAAAATAAAGGTATTTATAATTATAAATATGCCTTAAATTGGGTGTTTGTATAAGGGTATTTATAACATTATAACTATACAAAACGGATGATGAAAAGAAGGACAATTATTTAATTTTAATTAGTAAAAAAGTAAAGTGGGGTGCAAGAAGAATTAGTGGAGTCCAAATAGAGTTAACCTAATTTCAAGTTCTATATATATGCTAGTAGTGTAGATAGGTTTGGGCATACAGATCTAATGCAATGGCCGTGGAAGAAGAGTTCTTTATGCATTTTAAGTCTAGAATGGCAGAGCTATAGATACCTGTCTTTGGAATTTGACTTTGCGCCCACCTATGTTCGATTGTAAATAGCCCAATGGTCAATACCCATTACTTTGCAATGGCTTGCAATGGTTTTTAGCCTTTCAACTAGGGATGGAACGGAGCAGATCGGAGGCGGATATGGTATTATTCAAATCCAAACTCCAAATCCTCTACCTACCTCCAAATTTGCCCCAAACTCCAAACAGATATTTTTTGAACCTCTATCCCCGCTCCAAACGGAGAATGGATATATCCACGGATATCCAAAACTCCAAACCATTTATTCACCTCTGAATCTGCCCTTAGTTTATGTAACTTATTACTACCAAATAATTCATCTCCAAATCAAAATAATATATAATAATATATTTTGTAAATAATGTAATACATTTCAATAATCTAGTAATATATTAAAAAATACTGTAATGATTAAAATATAAGAAAAAATATGAGTGGTAAATTTTAAAATGAATAAATTTTAAAAAATTGTAAAAAATAAATAAATATCAAAATGTTAAAAAACATGACAAAAGTTTGTAAATAAATTTCAATTTATTTTATATCTTAAATAAATAAATTTAAATTTATTTTTTTATGATTGCTGAAAATATAAATATAAAAAAAATTATTTTAGCTTTTTAAATTTTTTTCATATAAAACCTACAAACATAAAAATAAAAGTTGTAAATTTAAATTTCTAGTTCTTTTTTGTCCCTATTAATATTTACATCAACCTAATTTCAAAATAGAATAACTGATTTTTTTTTTCTCACCATTCACATATAGAAAAAAAAAAAACTACAAAAATTTTTAATTTTTTATAATAACAAATAACTTTTTTAGAATAACATAGAACTATAAATTTTTATTATTGTATAAGTAAATGTTTTCAAAAAATTTAAAATATAATTATCTGCACTTATCAAACTATCTAAGAAAAAAATTAATAAGTTGCCTTCTCTATATATTTTTAAAAAAAATAATTTCCACTATAAAAAAAAATATTCAAATGTTTCATGAAACATTTTAGTTAAACTATTTGAAAAATCTATTTTCTAAAGAACCCTTTTGAATATCAATATTGAAATGTTTAAAAATATATTTTAGTTGAAAATATTAAAAATAACGAGAAAAATAATAAACTATTCAAAGTTCAAGAAAGAAGTTACTTATGAAATAGTAATTTTATTACTAAAAATACGAAAATAAAATAGCAATAAAATATTTTAATTATTTTTTAAAATTGTATCTAGTTATTTTTCTGAAAACAAATGAGTTTACAAGTCATAGTGGGGTTTAAAATTGTATAAATTAATATAAATTTGTAAAAATTATAATTTCATAATTCATGCAGTAAGTAAAAATTTAAATTTTAAAGGGATTTATATAATTTTGTAGAGTCCCAAATGATTATATCTTATAAAATTTTAAATTTATCTCTTTAAATTTTCTTAATTTTTGCGAATGAAAGAAATAAATTGAATTTTTAAAACTTCAATTTGCACAAAAGTAAGAAAAAAATTAAATTTATAATTTCTTTTCCAAACACGCCCTAATTAATACAAAACAATGACAATTTTTGTTTAAATTTATTGTCAATATTCATTTTTGTAAAGTCTTGTGGCAAATCCAATCAAAATATTAGTTAAATTAGGAATGCTATTAAAGTTTCCTAAAGTGATGCAAATTGAAGATTTGAAGAATTCTGAACAATTAAGGAGATAAAGTTAATCAAGTTGACCAAGATTTTGAAGAATTCTAATTGGTGTGAAGGATTACAAAACCTAATGGAATTCGGACGCAGATTTCTGGAACGTGAATGAAATTCCAGTGTACCTCGCAGGCACGGCGCGGGGAGCTCGCGGGTGCGCTCCAAGCACGCAGGCAGCCCGCAGGGAGCGCGTGGGTGCGCCAAGGTGTCTCAGAAATTCCAAGTGAGGTCCGCAGGCAAGAGGATGGGAGACCGAGGGTGCGCCAGTGTTATTTCCTAAAGCGTAAAAATTCCAGTGCAGGTCGCAGGCTGGAGGATGGGAGCGCGAGGGATCGAGCTATGAATATTTTGTTCGGATTCAATTTCCTATTTTGCCAAACTAGGGCAACTTTGTAATCCTATATATATGTGAAACCAACTCTGTAATTGTAAGAGGTGGGAGAACATATTATAGGACCTAGAGAAAGAGTCTTTGAGTATTGAGAGCTTTCATGTTCTTTCTCTAAATTCGTCTTGTATTTTCTTTTCACTTTCTGTGTGAGGCAGAAAGCCTACTTGTAGGGTTTATCGAGTGATTCGAGCAAGAGTGACGAAAGGATTCGTGCGAGTGATTCGTAGAGAGTCTGAGTAGAGTCTTGTAACCCGTTGATAGTGGGATTGTAAATAGAGGTTTTTCTCCCTGTGATAGGGTTTCCTCGTTATTCTCTTGTGTGATTACTTTCACTGTGTGTGTGATTGTGTGGGTTTGGAATTTTCAATTGGTATCAGAGCAGGTCACTCTAAGTTCTTGAGTGAAGATCTTCATCCAAACCAATGGATCCACCACGTGAAGGAGGCTCAAGCACCAGACCCCCTTGGTTTGATGGCTCAAACTATTCATACTGGAAGGTACGAATGCAAGCTTTTCTTTTGGGAATTAATTACAAAGTCTGGATGTCAATAGTTAAAGGATGGGAAGAACCGACCCATGAAGTTGACGGAAGAATCGAACAAAAGTCAATTCAGACGTGGACTAAAACTGAGCAAGAGAGTTCGGAGTGGAACTTCAAAGCCTTGAGTGCCATATTTTCTGCAGTTTACCCTAATGAATTCTGCCGCATCTCAAGTTGTACGAGTGCCCGAAAAGCGTGGTTAATTCTATAAAGTACACATGAAGGGAACGAACAAGTCAAAACCAGCAAGCTTCAAAAACTCACTTCTGAGTTTGAGGGACTAAGGATGAATGAAGACGAAAGGTTTGATGACTTTTATAGTCCGGCTCAGTCACATTGTTAATTCATGCCACAACCTTGGAGAACCTATTCCAGAATACAAAGTAGGTACGTAAAATTTTACGTTCTCTTCCACGAGTGTTTGATTCTAAAGTCACAGCAATAGAAGAAGTCAGAGATGTGAACTCCATGAGAATAGAAGACCTTGTGGGATCCTTGCAAACGTTTGAAGCAAATATGGTGAAACCTCACAAAGCGTCAAAAGGTATTGCTCTAAAGACAGTGGAAGAAGAAAGTGATGAAGAGGAGTCGGATAAAGAAATGGCGCTTGTGGCTAAACGATTCGTGAGATATATGAGGAAGAAGGGTTTATTTAATAAGAATAACAAGAATGAGTCACAATCTCAAGAAAAAGGAAAGAAGATCAAGAAGATTGAGCCTGGGGAAAGAAAACAAGAAGAACAAGATCAAATGTTTTGAGTGTCATGGATATGGACATTTTGCTCAAGACTGTGCAAACAAAAAGATGAAAAAGAAACAAGTCAAAGTCATGAACGCTACATTAGATGTGAATCCAGTTCGGATGAATCATCTTCATCAGCATCCTCAAACGATGAAGGTAATTTTGTTGCTTTTATGGCGTCTCACTCTTCGTCTGCAGGAACAGCTTCTGGATCTCAAAGCGACACTGATATATCAAATCATGAAGATGATGACTCTGAGGATGAATTCAACAATGATTTGCAAGTAGCATATGATGCTTTAATTGTCGAATACAGTAAGGTAAATAAACAAAGACAAGCCCAACATACCCGCAACAGTAAACTCCGAAATGAACGAGATTCCTTGAAGACAGAGAATGAAAAACTCACAGGTAAAATATCTATTTTGGAATCTGACAAAACTTCTCAGTCTCATAGTGCAGAAAAGTTCAAAGAAAAACTTGAAGAAAATAATAAAAAGATTGATGAATTGGAGAAAGTTGTTAGAGAACTACAGGATGAGATCAGTAAGCTGAAAGAAAAGATAAAGAGCGATGAGAAGATAATTGAAAGAATGAACTCCAGTTCTCAAAAACTTGAAAAAATTTGGAGCCAACAACGAACACATGGAGACAAAGCAGGCTTAGGCTACACCGGAGAGAAAAATACAATTGTTTCATCATCATCAGCACCTTCAGTAGTAGCAAAGGTTGTTTCAAAACCTACAGCCAATCCCAAGACCTTCCCAAAGTCTGCTGTACCACCAACGAAGAGTTTTGAAAAGAATAAACACTATCAGTATCCTCCTCACATAGTGAAAGGTACGCATTTTGCTAGATCCCAATCCCTTGTACCTGTTTGTCACCATTGTGGAATCAAATGTCATATACGCCCCAACTGTCACAAACTCTATGGCCTTCCTTTAAACCATGTTAAAAATTTTTCAAAAAACCCTGAGCCTAGAGTCCCTGTGAAGAATAAATTTCAAGTGTTTTCAAAATTTTCAGAAGATTATTACAAAAACTCACGTCCTTTTCAAAAACAAAACAGTCCAATATTTCGAAGAGGTACAAATTTCAAATTTGTTGGAAAAAGAATTTTCATAAAAGTCAAAAACGTGAGGAAAAACCTGTTAAGACAACTGGTCTTAAAACTAGAGCTATTTGGATTAGAAAGTCAGATTTAAATTGTTTTGTTTCACAAAATGCCCTTCGCTTTGAGTCTCTAAGAAAATCTATAGGCATTTGTACACACCATTGAAATCTAAAAGATAAGTTAGAAGTTCATTGATTAAGTTGAAAATATTTTATGACTTCTATACTGTTACCTGTACATTAAATCTTCAAATTCATCGATTTCAATGAGTTCATAATTTTCGTATTCCTTGTAAATTGATACGAAGTGTTTTGGTGATTTTGTCATAATTTTGGAGTGCTTCCTATGACACTTGATTGTACATGCATATATCTCTTTCTCTTCTTTTCTACGAATCAAGGGTTATTGTTTGATGTGTTTAAAAAATGTTGAGGAGCCTGATATGTGCATATCAAAGTTATGCATAATAAAAAAAAAAAAAAATACTTGGAAAGGGCTACACGTGGGACCAGTGAGAAGCCCCTTAATGACTCGTTGATTGTTAAGGAATAGCTACCTGCCCATAAGCGTGTGAAAGCCGCCAAGTGTTTAAAAAAAAAAAAAAGGAGATTGGCTCTCAATTCATTTGGTACATCAAATTTAACTTTTTGAGTCTATGATTTGTTTGAGGGGGAGCCTATATGTATATTATAGTCAAAAATTCATACGTGCACAAGCATTTGTTCAATTTTATGACTTATTTCACCTCCCGACACAGAATTGACAATTTTCTTGGAAAATCAAAATGTGAATCTTTGAATTTATGAAGGATGAGAGATTGATGTACATGTATTGGTATAGTGGAATTAAAAGTTTTTTTTAACATTTTTAATGAATTCTTCTACTGTCTTCTTTTGGTTTTGATTGTCTGTGTCCAAATCTGCACTTACACGTATTTTCCTAAGAGCTTCGTAGGCAGGGCGCAGGAGATCCTCCCTCACATTATTCTGATGTCACACCTAGAAGAGGTCATGTCATGTATGCTATACTCATGGGTCTTCAGTTTGATCTTGCCTTATTCATCTTCCTTATTTTTGTGCGCTTGTCATTTCCATATCAAAAAGGGGGAGTCATTTTCAGTTATGTATGTAATATGTGAACGTGTTTCGGCTATGGCATGATATTTTATGTATAATGTGCTTTGGTAATGATATCATTGATCATTTCTATATTATTCCACATGGTGCCTTGATGTGTGTGTTCAGTACGTGCAGAATTTGAGCAGAATTTAAAATTTAACTTAAGTTTTGATATGGAATTGCCAAGGGGGAGATTGTAAAGTCTTGTGGCAAATCCAATCAAAATATTAGTTAAATTAGGAATGCTATTAAAGTTTCCTAAAGTGATGCAAATTGAAGATTTGAAGAATTCTGAACAATTAAGGAGATAAAGTTAATCAAGTTGACCAAGATTTTGAAGAATTCTAATTGGTGTGAAGGATTACAAAACCTAATGGAATTCGGACGCAGATTTCTGGAACGTGAATGAAATTCCAGTGTACCTCGTAGGCACGGTGCGGGGAGCTCGCGGGTGCGCTCCAAGCACGCAGGCAGCCCGCAGGGAGCGCACGGGTGTGCTAAGGTGTCTCATAAATTCCAGTGAGGTCCGCAGGTAAGAGGATGGGAGACCGAGGGTGCGCCAGTGTTATTTCCTAAAGCGTAAAAATTCTAGTGCAAGTCGTAGGCTGGAGGATGGGAGCGCGAGGGATCGAGCTAATGAATATTTTGTTCGGATTCAATTTCTATTTTGCCAAACTAGGGCAACTTTGTAATCCTATATATATGTGAAACCAACTCTGTAATTGTAAGAGGTGGGAGAACATATTATAGGGACCTAGAGAAAGAGTCTTTGAGTATTGAGAGCTTTCATGTTCTTCTCTAAATTCGTCTTGTATTTTCTTTTCACTTTCTATGTGAGGCAGAAAGTCTACTTGTAGGGTTTATCGAGTGATTCGAGCAAGAGTGACGAAAGGATTCGTGTGAGTGATTCGTAGAGAGTCTGAGTAGAGTCTTGTAACCCGTTGATAGTGGGATTGTACATAGAGGTTTTTCTCCCTGTGATAGGGTTTCCTCGTTATTCTCTTGTGTGATTACTTTCACTGTGTGTGTGATTGTGTGGGTTTGGAATTTTCAATTTTAATGATATAATAGTGAAATTTAATAAGTCTAGAGTACTATGAATGTGAATATTGTTTGTCATGGTATAGTGACGATGTTATCATCATGGTTTCAAATGATTTTGGGTTATTCAAATATTTTTCGGGACAAATCGGGGTAAATTCGGATTAGATATCGAATTCGGGGCAGATTGGGGCGGAGGTAATGTCATCCCCATATCCGATCCAATATCCAAATTTTTTTAAAAAATCAAATCCAAATCCGATCCAATCTAAAAAAAAAAAAAAATTCAAATTTCACATCCATTCAGATCGGATAACGGATCGGATTCGGACGGATTGGACGAGATGCCCATCCCTACTTTCAACACTGTTTGGGCCTCCAAATGGCCAGGTTTACTATTTTTGGAAAGTGTTTGGGCCTTAATTACTTGGGCGAAACAAATCCATTTTTCGTTGGGTTTTGGGAGAAGCCTTATGATTTTTTTTTATATTTTTCAAATTTACTTTTATTTCAAAATTTCTATTTTTAGTAATTTTTGTTAATTAGTGGGCTTTTATGCGTTTTTAGGCCCAACCCATTAATGTCAAGTTTCTTTTCTATATAAGCAGTTGTAATGCCTAAAGGTAAATTAGTTCTTGATTATTGAATGAAATTTGAGTATCTTTTAAAATTCTCATTCGTGTAATCTTCTCGTTTATGCTTCCCTGCATCAGTTGGTATAAGAGCCCAAGTTCCAAGCCTAATTATGGCTGGAGGTCAAGGAGGTCGAACTGCTTCTGTTGCCAACATTTATGAGCATGATGATGTTGCGCGAGAAGCATAAACAAATGAGAGATTTTAACAACTTGAACAACGATTCCCAAGTTCCAAGCCTAACTATAGCTGGAGGTTGAGGAGGTCGAACTACTTCTGTTGCCGACATTTATGAGCATGATGACGTTGCGCGAGGAGCATGAACAAATGAGAGATTTCAACAACTTGAACAATGGTTTGATGAGTGCATAAGGCTAATAGAGGAGCTATTTTGGTTCTACAACTGAACAAATCACTGCCTCGTTCATTAGTGGAAATCCCCCTAGCTATTTTCCGATGAACCGTTGTCCTAAAAAAGATGAAGGTTTCCTGGAAGATGAGTTCACCAAAAACCCTTTTGCTGATAGTAACTGATTTGGTTTCAATCGTCCAAGGGGTCGTAAAGTTGTGGTAGAATGCCAAGATTTCCACCATTAGGAGTCCAGTTTGAAGGTTGAACTACCTGAGTTGTAAGGGGATGTGATGCTAGAGGAGTTCTTGGATTGGCTTGCTGCTGTTGAGGAAACAATGAATTTCAAAGAGGTTTCAGATGATAGACGGGTTTCCTTAGTTGCTACCAGGTTTTAGGGAAGGGCTGCGGCTTAGTGGCAGTAACTGAAGTTGACTCGATCGCAACAAAGCAAAAAGAAGATTACGGCATAGGAGAAGTTGAAGAGAAAGATGCTAGTGGCTTTTCTCCCACATAATTACAATCAGCTAATGTACTAGCACTTGTAGAATCTTCAAAAAGAATACACAATTTGTGGATGACTATACCATCGAATTCTATCAATTAGTGGCCAAGAATGATTTGACTAAAATAGATGAGTAGCTAATAGCAAGGTATGTTGGGGGTTTAGTTAATCATTCCAATATTCTTTAAATATGATGGATCTGTATTCCATATCGAATACCCATCAGCCGGTCTTACTGATAGAGAAGCAGGTTGGGCAAAGATCCACAGGCACCTAGAGCGGTGCGGGCAAAACCACAACTCCTACCTCAAACAGGCAGGATACTGTCCCTCAATCCACTACACCACTGAACATTCGAGCCCCGGAGGGTTCAGCATAAAAGTTTCTTAAATGTGGTGAATAGGGTTACTGTGCTTTTGAATATTGGAAGGGTAATCATGAAGGTAATGCTTTGCTTCTGGAATTTGATGAGGCTAATCAAGGAACAGGTATGAGCACGAACCCCAATTCAATAATGTTGAATGACCAGAAGAGGAGGTAGAGGAAGTTGTGGGGGATATCGGGCCAACTGCTAGTTGTCCGCAGGGCCTGCTATGCACCTCATGAGATCGATGGAGATTCGCGGCTATGAAACAATGTGTTTCGGTCCACTTACACCATTGGCAAGAAGGTATGTCGATTTGATCTATTCAGGTAGCTGTGAGAACGTGGTGTCAGAAGAAGCGGTTTAGAAGCTTCCATTAAAAATGAAGCCTCACCCAAATCCATACAAATCGGCATGGATAAGAAAGGGTAACGAAGTTAAAGTTGGTAAGTAGTGTTTGGTTTTGTTCTCTGTTGCCTCAAAATACAAGAAGCAAGTCTAGTGTGACATTGTGGCGATAGATGTTTACCATCTTCTGTTGGGGAGGCCCTGGTAGTTTGATCATCACGTAACACATGATAGGAGTGCTAACTTTTATTCTCTTATGTCTGGGAGTACCAAGATTATGTTGCCACCTACTAGAAAGGTTATATCCAAGCCACAAACTAGGGAGGGCATTAATCTCTTGACACAGGTGTAATTTAAGGAGGAGATGTTGACAACAAAGGTTGTGTTTGCACTGATTGCTAGAGAGAGTTCTGAGGTAGTACATAATCTGAATATCCCTACTGATATTTAGCTCTTATTGGAGGAGTTTCAGGATGTCTTTCCACAGGAGTTGCTGGATGGATTGCCACTTTTTGAGATATCTAGTACCAGATTAATTGCCTGCCTAATCATCCCCACTATCGAATGAGCCTAGAGGAGCATGAGGAGTTGCGTAGGCAAGTAGATGAGCTACTATCAAAGGGTTTTATCAAAGAAGTCTTGGGCACTTGCGTAGTACCAGCCTTAGTAACCCCAAAAACGATGGAACATGGCAAATGTGTGCTGATGGCAAAGGAATTAACAAGAATACAATAAAGTATCATTTTCAATTGTGCATTTGGATGAATTACTAGATCAGTTAGTGGGGGCAAAAGTTTTTACCGAGTTGGACTTGAAAAGTGGCTATTAATAACTTCGTATTACGCCGGGCAACAAATGGAAGATGGTTTTTAAGACATGGGACGGTCTTTACGAGTGGCTAGTTATGCCATTCGGATTGTCCAATGCACCAAGCACTTTTGTGCGGATGATGAATCAGGCATTACAACCCTTTACTGGTAAGTCAATCGTGGTTTATTTTGACAATATATTGATATATAATGTCACACCTAAATTACATGTGCAGCATTTACAAAAGATTCTCAATATCCTTCGAATGGAAAAATTATTTGGGGCTATCAAGAAGTGTGTATTCATAACAAATTAGATGTTGTTTTTGGCATACATTATATCCAAGGATAGAATTTTAGTGAATGAGACTAAGGTTGAGGTGATTCGAAATTGGCCCTAACCAAAGACTCTATTTGATATTAGCATTTTTCACGGGTTGGCATCTTTCTATTATCATTTTATACCATATTTCAACACTATTGTAGCACTAATTACAGATTGTTTGAGAAGGGGATGATTTATGTGGACAAAGGAAGCAACTTGTGCTTTCCAGTTGATTAAGCCGAAATTGACATCTGCCCTATTGTAGGTTCTACTAGATTTCTTGCAACCTTTTGAGCTACATTGTGATATGTCAAAGGTTGGAATAGGGGTCATTCTTAGCCAGTAATCAAAGCCGATGGCATACCTTAATGAAAAGCTGAATGAAGCAAAGGCAAATTATAACACTTATGATGTGGAGTTCTATGCTGTGGTGTAGGCTTTGAAACATT
This sequence comes from Vitellaria paradoxa, assembly GCA_019916065.1. Classification (NCBI taxonomy): domain Eukaryota; kingdom Viridiplantae; phylum Streptophyta; class Magnoliopsida; order Ericales; family Sapotaceae; genus Vitellaria; species Vitellaria paradoxa. The sequence goes on from CM034244.1 coordinate 24,344,462, forward strand.
CACGCCACTACCTTATTCATAAGGACTTCATCTTGTATTCTGATCATAAAGCACCTCCATACGCAGGATAAGTTGTTTGATCGGCATGCTAAGTGGGCTAGTTACATTCAACAATTTTCCTTTGTTATCAAGTATAAGTCTGGTGTTTTTAATCGTGTGGCTGATGTTCTTAGCCACTGATCTAGTCTGCTGGCTGTACTGCCTACTAAGGTAATGGGTTTTGATGCTTTCTGTGAATTATTAGCTAAAGTTCCCTATTTTTCTCATGTGTTAAAAGATATTGCTGCTGTAAAAGATTTTGACTTTTCATGTGCAGGATTGTTATCTATTTAAAAGGAACCAATTGTGTGTTCCTGATTTTGGCCTTAAGCTCAAATAATTAGTGAACTGCATAATGAGGGTCATGTGGGCTGTAACAAAACATTTTCTTTGGTGGTAGACTCTTATTTTTGGCCTACTTTACAAAGGGATGTGTATCGGTTTGTGGAAACTTGTCATATCTACTAGGTCTCAAAGGGCATAACAACTAATGCCAGATTGTATATACCATTGCCTGTGTCATCTCAACCATGGATTGACATGAGTATGGACTTTGTGTTGAGTTTACTGCGTACTCGGCGTGGTAATGATTCTGTTTATGCGGTGGTTGATCAGTTTTCTAAGATGGCCCATTTTATTCCCAATAAGAACCACAGATGTGGTGAAGGTTGCCGAGCTTTACTTTTCTGGGGTTTACCATTTGCATAGGTTACCGAATTCTATTATCTCTGACCATGACACATGGTTCTTAAGTCATTTTTTTCGGTGTTTTTGAAGGATGGTTAATAGAAAACTTAATTTTAGCACAACTCATCATCCCCAGACCGATGGCCAAATTGAGGTTGTTAATCATTCCCTAAGAAATTTACTATAAAGTTTGGTCAGTGAATATCTACGGAGTTGAGATCAAAAGATTGGCTAGACAGATTTTGCATTCAATCATTCTATCAACTAGAGCACGAGATTCTCTCCTTTTCAAGCTGTTTATGGCTTCAATTCTCATTTTTTCATCGACTTGGCTTTGGTTCTAGATTTAACACTTGTTCATGTTAAGACTGGTGATTTTGTTCAACTTATGTAAAATAGTCATGAGGTTGAGCAAAACTTGTATGATTCCACTACTAAATACAAGCACACAATTGATAAGAAGCGAAGGTTCATCGAGTTTGAAGTTGGCAACTTTGTGTATGTTGTCCTCACCAAAGACCGCTATTCTGACCATGATTACAACAAGCTTGCTGCACATAAGATTGGCCCTATTGAGATTGTTGAGAAGATCAACCCAAACACCTATCGTTTGAAGCTTCCGAGTTATGTTCATACTACTGGCACCTTTAATGTCAAGCATCTAATTTCATTCAAAGGAGATAATTCATTTGATGACGATACAAATTCGAGGGCAAATTTCTTGCTAGTTGGGGAGGATGGTGCAATAGCCATTGAGGAAGAGTTCTTTAGGTATTTTAAGCTTAGAGTGGTAAAGTCGTAAATACCTGATTTTGGAATTTGACATTACGCCCACCTAAGTTCAATATCCAGTTTTTTACAATGACTGGTGATGGTTTTCGGGCTTTCGACCCTATTTGGACATCTGAATTGCCAGATTTATTATTTATGGAAAGTGTTTGAGCCTTAATTACTTGGGACAAGCGAATCTATTTTCGATTGGAGTTTTAGGAGAAGTCTTGTAATTTTTTTATATTTTTCAGATTTACTTTTATTTCAAACTTTCGTTTTTAATAATTCTTGTTAATGAATGGGCTTTTATACCATTTTCGGCTTAGCCTATTAATGTCAGGTTTCTGTTCTATATAAGCAGTTGTAATTCCCAAATGCAAATTAATTCTCGATTATTGAATGAAATTCGAGTCTCTTTTAAAATTCTCGTTTGTGTAATCTTCTCTTATACGTTTCCCTACGCCAGGATCTTTCAAAATTTACCTTGTGTATTATTATATTCAAGCTATATATCATCCAAAGTTAAGGAAAGGAGAAAAATAAAATTTTAAAAATAATTAAAAAAATCTTGGAAGAGGTGAAACGTAGAAAGAAAATCTAAGTAAGGGAAGCCATGGACATGTAAGCAAGCACCGTATTGTCCCAACGTTGGGGAGTCCGCGGTATCAATAGTTCATTTCTACGGTTCGCTTTTTTTTTTTTTTTTTTTTCTTTTTTGTTTTTTCACTCTCATAAATTAAGAAATTCGATCGAGGTTGATGGAAAAATATTACTTTAATTCGAAACTATATATACATGTTGAAAGTTTATGGCCACGTTTAGGACCGTCGTGACTCCCCAAGATTTGAATTTTTTTTAGTATAATTCCAACAAATATTTTGAATATTTCTTAAGCTTAATTTGAAAAAAAAAAATTCTTTTTTTACGTTTATTTTCGTTTTATATGATTTTTTTTACCAAAATTTAATTTTTTATTTGATAATTTTTAGGTATATTATTTGTATTTATAAAAAATTACAAAAAAAGATTACTTCTAATTAAATAGAGAAGTTAATGCAAAATCAATTTTTGTATATGTATGTGAATTTTTTAATCTTTTATAATCTTTTAATGGATACAAATAACATGCCTAAAAGTTATCAAACGGAAAAGGAAAATAAATTATACTAAGAAAAACTGTAAAAGATAAAATTAAGTTAAAATAAAATCCTCATATTGTTTTTTGATACCAAGCCTAAGTTTCACTCATTATTTTTTTTTTAAGAATTCATGATAATATATTTTTTCTTAAATTCATGATAATATACTTTATTCATAATTTTTCAATTTTCACCCTGAAATATCAAACGTTGAATTTGTCACCGCATGGGAATTAAGGCTCAATCCGTTTGAGCATAAAATTTTTCCAATAAATTTATCATCAATTTTTAACTTTTTGAAAAAATAATTTCTTTATTTTATCTAACTTTTCTAAATTCTTATCAAACACACAATTTTTATGATAAAGATTAAATAAAAATTAATAGGTGAAGGATGTGATGAGAAGGAATAAACAAACCCGGTAGATGCACAATAAGGATGTCGCAGTTTTTTTCATGCACCAATTCTGATTGTGGCTCAAAATCTTCGCACTCGGAGCCAGCTGATTCAGCAGCATGTTGGTTCGAACCCATCTATCTTACCCTATTTTTGTTGGTTTAGTAGTCTTTTAGCTGATTGATATAACAGTATAATACATATAGAGAGAGAGAGAGAGAAAGAGAGAGAGAGAGAGAGAGAGAGAGAGAGGCCAATATTTTTGGTTATGTAAAGACAGAATAGGAGTCATGGGTTGCAATGAACTGCTCTTAAGGAATGGTCGTTTCCTTAAGTTGAGACTTCTCAGCTTTCTTTCAAATGGGATATTCTTCTTTTTTTTTTTTCCTTTTCTCTTTCTATTTTATTTTTAATTTATTTGGCTTGAGACCTTGTCATTGTTTGAGTGAATCAAATATTATTCTCTTTTCTTGGGGTGGTTCACTTCCTGGAAGGGCAACGCGGAAGCTCTTTGTTTCCACTCCACGCAATTTGGTGGTGGTACAACTACAATCTACAAATACAAAATATATAAAGCACCGTCTTATTTTATTTATTTTTATTTTTATTTTTTTTCTTAATTCGTTTTTCAACGTTAAAAAGAGAGGAAGGATATAGTTTCAAACAATTAATTTAACGTAAATTGCCACCCCATAAGATCTTAATATTTTCCGTATTCCTAGTGAAATAATTCCTTTTCTTTTGATTCAAGAAACGTGCCATTGTATTTTCCTTTAAGAGAGTGTTTGTTTTGGAAAAAATGGAGAATAAATTTTACTCAGATTTGTTTTGGAAAAAATGAAGAATAAATTTTACTTAGATAATTCTGACTTTTTATTATATTAGTTTAGAAGAAGAGGTAACAATAATCCTAGAAATAAGAATTAATTCTTTATAAAGGTAAATTATTATTGGTGGAGACAAATTTGTAACGAGAAATAATGAAAAATTATATCATTTTCTTATTATTTCATAAAACATTCATTTAGCCCTCTCTCTAAAGCAATACTCTATCATTCCCTCTCAATATTCCAACCAAATATAATTATTACCAATAATATTTACTCATTAATTTAAACATAAATATTATGAATTTATTAACCCATTAATTATTATTGGAATAACAATTGCCTCTATAATCTTTCATCCCTAAAATTTTCAATTATGAATTTGTTTACCCATTAATTATTATTGGGATAATAATTATCCCCATAATTTTTTATCTCTAAAATTTTCACTTTGTATCAAACATTCCAAAATGGTTTTTTTTTTTTAGTAAACCAATATATATATATATATATATATATTTTGCGTTTAGTTTGCCCTATATATGGTATCAAAGAGGCTGTAATTAACGCCTATCATTGAAAGGTAAGGTACTTTGAATACGTTACGATCATATATTTTTAACATTTTAATTTAGTAAAAAGTCTATTGATTTTTAGGATTTTAATGTGTTCGCTCATCCCCATCTATTTCACTAACCATTTGACAAGATTATTTTTCTCATCAGCAATATGGTTGTGTTTGGTTAGTATAATTGATGAATTAATAAACATTCATTGTGAAATTATTTGACAAGATTATTTACCAATTAGTTTTTTGCTATATTAATTTTTATTTATTTATCTATGAATTTTTATATATTTTATGATATAATTATGAAGTCACAATTTAATTTTGATTCATCTAATGGTTGAATTGGTAACCCTTGTTCCACTGCTAAAGAACAAGAGTTAATTTTTTGGAAAAAGCAATCGTATCTCAAATTAGCTTAGAGTTAGTAAAATACTATATTCATATCTCAAATTATCTTTTTAATGAATAGTTTTCCTCCTATGCATGGACATGGAGGTATAAGCGGATGATGCATTTTAAAGAGAGATTTGTTAAGAAACAATTATCATGAACAGGGTCCTATTGGTGTATAAATTTTTGTCTAACTTTTAATAATTTTTTATCCAGAAATAAACACATGCTTTTTTATATGTTTGACAAAAATTTATAAATTTTAAAAAAGAAATTGAAGAAATTTTTAAAAAGCTGAAAAATTATAGTTTTGTGTGTAGTAACTTCTATATGTGTTTGATAACTTTTTTTTGGTGGGAAAAGTTGGAGAATGTTAGAAGTTAGAAAAAATTTAAATTTTTTCACTTATTGCCAAACAGGCCCATAATTATAAATTTATAGTCAAATAGAAACACTAGTGGAAATTGTAGAACTAGCGACCGCCAAAGACGGTCGCTAAAGGTGAAAACGCGGTCGCTAAAAGTATTAGCAACGGCTTAGCGACCGCGTCAAACGAGTCGCATTTGCTTCATCGCTAAAAAGTATTAGCGACCGCTATGACGGTCGTTAAATTATTTGCGACCGCTCGCGTTTAGACGTAGGAGTACTAGCGACCGCTCAAAACGGTCGCTAATACTGAAAAAGCGGTCGCTGTTTGTTTGGCGCGAAGATACTGCTTGTGGCGCGAAAATGGCGCGAATCATTAGCGACCGTAGTTAGCGGTCGCTAAATACTGAATAGCGGTGGCAATAAGTTCGCGCGGGAGCCATTGCCATTTGCACCAACGAGTATTAGCGACCCGAATGGACTATTAGCGACCGCCACGTACGGTCGCTAATTATAAGTAATTTAAAAAAAAAAGATTTAAATTATTTAAAAATCTCAATAATTATAATTTAAATTTTGTTATAATAAGATCTCAATAATTTTTTTTACAAATCAAATTATTTAAAAAAATGATTTAATAATAATTTATTTTTTATTTATAATGATTATTTATTTAATAGTTATTAATTATTTATAATAACTATTATATTTAATTACTTATGTATAAATATTTATATTAAATTTAATTTATTAAATTGCACATGGAATTAATGAAATTTTTCGTAAAATCAGTAAAAAAAAAAAAAAAAACATATCTCCTAATTATGATTATATATACAAACACAATATCAAATTAGATTACAATTAAAATAAAATTTTATTATATACAAATGTTCAAAATACAAAAATAAAAATATATATAAATGTACTGATCAAAATATATACAAATAGATCATAATCAATCCAAGAGGGCCATCCGCCATCATCCGGGTCCTACAATGAAATAATAATAAAATTAGAACGTGATAATTAAGAAGACATTAATAAATAAATTTATATAATTTTAATGAGTAATAGTAACGAGAAATAAAATTTTTAACCTGAGGAGGAGGAGGTGGATGGCTCTGACTCTGAGAGAGGCGCCTCTCCATCTCAGCCATCATCTCGGCCCGAAGTGCTGCCTCTCGCGTGTCCATCTCAGCTCGAAAGGTCTGCAGCAGATCTTGATCGCGACGTTTGGCCTGAGAAGATGATTCTGCTCGTGCGACGGATCGACGTGGAATGCCTACGCCCCGCGTAAGCGTGTATCCATGACCATCGCGTCCGACAATGGAGAAAATATCTCGTCCCTCCTCTCTTCGGACTCCCTCTCATCTAGCGACGGCTCGTCTAGACGTGCATTAAACTGCGCCTAATGCAAACAAGCCGAAATAGAAAAAACAAGATAACTAACTATATTATCTAAAGAAAAAATTAAATTATATGTTGATTGGACAAAATATTAAAATTTGTTACCTGTATAGCCTGAACCTCCGGCGAATCAGTACGTCGAGTCGCCAACCACATGGACATCCGATCTGTCCTCAGGCCCTCATCTGTCCTCTGTTGAAAGGTAAATTATATGTTAATAATTTACTATCATTAAAAAAGATAAATAAAAAAGTTACTATTGGCGTGATAAGCTCATGTTTTTACCTCGTGACGAACCTGAGAAAAGTGTCGAGTCCCCTCCTTGTGCCCCGGCCCCTGCAATCCTCGATTTCGTGAGTTCCTTTGGGCTTCCGCCTATTTTAAGTTTTTTTCGATTACTTTTTGTAATTTATGCTTGATAACGTCAAAACTTAAGGAAAAATAATTAACTCGTAATCTACTCACCTGTGCCTCGGGACTCGACCAATATCTGACGAGTTCAGCCCACTGGTGGGGAAGAACGCCCGGTGGGACCCGCTGGAGGATGTCAGGGTCATTCTCATGACCTTTCCAGTATTTATCTTTAATCTTATTTTTATGATCCTTCCACATCTTCCGACACTTGGCGAACATAACGTCCCGGAAGTCTGGAGAAACATCAACTACATTGGCCTAAAAATGACAAATTGTAGAATATTATTTGTTACAAGTTTCAGCACATAAACCACGTACAATTAGAATATAAAATTTTCATACCTGTACCTCGCTCCATAGACCCTCGAACGTAGAATCTAGGAAACGATCCCACTCGAGGGTGGTCAACGGGAATCTGATCGGATTCTGGACCAAATGTCTGAGCTGTGAAATCAGAGACCGTCCATCCTTCCCAACCGGATGGGGCGTGTCATCCCACTGAACGGTCATCCACTGAGATCCGCAGTTCCACTGCGACAATCCCTTCGAGGGCCCTCTACCAGACCTCGAAAGCCTGCTCGGAGTGGGAGAATCTGTTTCAAACAAATTGTTACATGATAAAACAACAGAATATACCTACTGTTGTTGGATAAGATACATTCCGAAATTAAAGAACTTTACCTGCATCTGTGTCAGTCACTGAAGGACGCGTGGACATAGGGGGTGAAGGTGGGACAGCATCTGCTGAGCTACTCCCGGCACAGGATAGCTCGAAACGCTCAGCCATCATCCTAGGACCAGTCCTCCTTCTAGAGCGTCCGAACATGGCTCCCTAACTGTTCACAATTTAAACTTATTATAATTTCAAATACAAAGAAAAATAAATTTAAAATCTACCTTGTTCGGATAAAAAAGTACACAACCGTGTATTAGGTATGTAAATCAACCGTATCTCCTTCGACTGTGTCCCTAACCCAATTAACATCTTCATCACGTTGGACAATTGCATCTTGGTCAAGAGCTTGTTGGGCGAATGGATCAATATCTGGCTCATCGCAGTCGATCTGGTACACCCCCCTCCTTGACATTTTAACTACAACTTGCCAGTTGGGATCAGCTCGATCGCCAACATAGTAAACTTGCTCTGCCATGGATGCCAGTATGTATAGTTCAGCTTCTATTTGTACATCTCGATGTAACAAATTATTTAAATTAACCAATTTAAATTGGTACTTATCAGCTTTAACCCCGTGAATTGGATCAGCCCAAACACACTTGAATAATAAATATCTTAAACCGCAATTGTAAACGATTTCAATAATGTCATTCAGTTGGCCGTAATAGTAACCACCGTCAATAGATGGACAACCGATGCCACTATTTTGTGTTGCTCGCCTATCATCTACTTCCTTGATGCAAAATCGAAACCTATTGATGTCACAAGCTGTGAAACGTCAAGCTGTCGTGTAAGGATCATCAGCCAACTATTTTATTTCATCGGTCAAAATAGAATCCGTAGTACTTCGTAAATTGTATACCTATGAAATGTAAATTATCATGAATTAATTAAACACAAATTCATTGTGATGTGAAAATCATATAAAAACATATGAAAATATTTAACACGTACGTAGTTCTTAAACCAGTCATGAAAACATTGATAATGGGACATTCGAATTTGATTGTCTGTTGCACGAGGCATGTTCTGTTTCAGCTCGTTTATGTGTCTCCTGCAATGCAAATCAAACAGGATTGAGAATAATCACGATTTTTATTACAAATATGATGTAATTAACTTTCTTTATTACGACAACGTGACTTACTGGGTCAATGGCACAACTGATTGGGTGTTGAAGAGCACAAATCGATGAGCTTGGATCCACTCGATGTGGTTGAGATCAAATGACGTGCCTTCCCCAATAGGGCTTTCATTTATCCGCTCCGACCTGCTAAAAGTCGTTTGGACATCATCGTTTAGATACGCCGCACAAAAATTTATGCACTCATCCATCAAATATCCTTTCGCTATGGATGCCTCCGGTCGAGCTTTGTTCCGCACATACCTCTTCAATGTGTTCATATATCGCTCGATCGGATACATCCACCTAAATTGGACAGGGCCACCAAGCCGGGCTTCTTCAGTTAGGTGTATAGTCAAGTGAACCATGACATCAAAAAATGCCGGCGAAAAAATTTTCTCTAGATGACACAGTGTCAAAGCAATCCTGTCCTGCAGACCCTTTAAATCTTCTGTACGGATTACTCTGTAACACAACTGCCTGAAGAAATTACTGAGCTCGATCAACGGCTGCACAACATTATTAGGCAAACAATTCCTTACTGCTATAGGTAACAACTGTTGAAGCAGGACGTGGTTGTCATGACTTTTCAAACCCTGTAACGTCCGTTCGCTCATGTTGACTCGCTTCGAAATATTCGAGCAATATCCATCAGGTACCTTCACGCCTTTTAGAATTAACAAGAACGCATCCTTCTCCTCCTTGCTCATGGTGTACTGTGCAGGTGGCATGTATGCCCTGTTGGACTCTCCCGGCTGCAAGTGCAATGGAGTTCTCAATCCCATCTCCTGCAAATCACGTCGAGCATTAGCATTATCCTTTGATTTCCCCTTAACACCAAGGATCGTCCACAATATATTATCGCAAACATTCTTCTCAATGTGCATGACATCCAAGTTGTGCCTGAGTAAGTTGTCTTTCCAGTAGGGCAACTCATAGAAAATACTTTTCTTCTTCCAATTATGGTTTCGGTTCCTATTTGCACCAGAAATAGATGGTAATGGGGGGGCTAACAGATCCTGAAAGTCATATACTGTTCGAATTTGCTCCCGCTCCATTTGGGCCAGCAATTCGACCCCGGTCATTGCTCATGGTGCCGGACCGAACTCCCGAGTGCTGTCAAACGAGACTCTGTCCTTCCTAAACCTATGCAACGGAGGTAGGAAGCGTCTATGACCCATGTACGCCCACTTTCTACCATACTTTAGCCAAGTTGACTTCTTGCTCTGATTGCAACAAGGACATGCGAACTCTCCTTTCGTGCTCCAACCAGATAAGTTGGCGTACGCCGGAAAGTCGTTAATTGTCCATAGTAATGCTACCCGTAGTTTAAACATTTCATTTCTTGTTGAGTCAATAATTCATTAAGCTCTTCAATCAATGGTTGCATATAAACGTCTATTTTATCCCCGGGACCCTTAGGTCCGTCAATCAATGTCGATAGGATGACAAAAGGTTGCCTCATACACAGCCAAGGTGGAAGATTATATGGAACTAACAGTATAGGCCACGTACTGTGAGTTGCCCCAGTCATGCCTGAAAATGGGTTAAATCCATCAGCCGCCAAACCAAGCCGTACACTGCGAGAATCGACAGCGAAATCAGGGTGTCTTCTATCAAAATCCTTCCACGCCGGAGAGTTTGTTGGATGGGATAAGTTCCCATGATCCCCCCTGTTCTTGGCATGCCAAGTCATTAGTTTAGAGATCTTGGATGACATGAAAAATCTCTTCAATCGTGGCTTAAGTGGAAAGTAGCGCACTTGCTTTGCAGCCACAAGCTTACCACGATTTGAACTACCCAAACAATTCTGCCGAGTTTGGATAGTACCAACATTCTTCCATCTCGAAACACCACACACGGTACACGTATCGAGGTTACCATTCTCATTCTGAAACAACATGCCACTATTGGGACATGCATCCAGAGTTTCGTATGTGAATCCCAAATTCTCAGTTAACTTGCGTGCCTGGTAGTACGATTTTGCAAGCTTAGCTCCCGCTGGTAAAACCCTACAGAGTAACTGTAGTAGCATTCAAATGACGTATCTGACCAGTGATTCAACGCCTTCAAATGTAACAACTTAACGATAAATGACAATTTACTGAACTCCTGACATCCAGGATATAATTCTGTCTGCGCATCATCGAGTATTTCAAAATATCTCAATGACTCATCATCTGCACCCAAGCGGGGACTAGTTCCACCCGTCAGATTAATACCGGCACCGTTGTCTTCATGTGTCAATCCACATGCAATATCAGCTAGCATCGTGAGCATTGGATCAGCTTCCTCTGCAACCTCGGCCTCCACCTCAATGGTTTCTTTCGGATGAGAGGCGGTATACTCTTCCCCATGGAGAGTCCAGAATTTATACTGCTTCAGGAACCCATTACGGATCAGGTGCTCTCTGACAACCTCCCGTGTATAGTAATACCGGTTAGCACACTTCCTGCAGGGATAACTAATGTACCCACTGGGAAACCCACTGGTGAATGCAATAAACTGATTAATCCCCTCCATATACTCCGGGGACATCCTATTTGGCAAATCAATCCAACTCTTATCCATCTCGCTTAGAGTGTCTGTGGAGTCCCAAGAGGAAAAAAATGTCATTACTATAAAATGTAATGCCATATGCAAAACACCTAGTCTTAAACTTTATCTCCTCATTACAGGGTGGGTGGTCCTATCCCATTCGAGAATATACGATCCAACTTGCACTCAACAACTCAATGCCTTTGTCCCTTAATTAGATAAAATTTCGGCAGCATGTCCACGTGGTTCTCCAAGTACACGATACACAAACGACATCAGTCGTACCCTGTGTACGCACCCGGAGAACAACAGGACGTCAACGGAAGCTTCATCTAACATAGGACAGTACATGAGTTGTTGAAGACAGGATGGATAATTGCATTCCCAAACTGTCCATACTGGACAATTCAAGAATCGCGTACGTCAATCCCCACACGTTCATCGAAATGACAATGAACCTGGTCAAAGACCTAATCCGTTACCTAAGGATGACCAAACAGGTGGCGTACGAGATTCTTAAACGGGTCTAAGTTTCACTAATATATGCAAATGAATAAAATAAAGTAGTTCTCAATGTCTGTTTGTTTTCTAACTTAGAATAAAGTATTTAGATGTTGGATTGGGCCTAGACAAGATTAGGGGTTTTCTTGTAGTTACTAATTGAACTAATTAACTCTTATTAATTAACTACTGCTGCTTGTATAATTAATTACTATATTATTCGGTAAATTACCTAGAAACAATATTATAATATTATTGTTTGACCTAATTTTCTTATCGTATTGGTATTGGATTAGACTGGGCCCAAGCAAGATGTTGGATTGGGCCCAGGCAAGATTAGGGGTTTTATTGTAGTTACTAATTGAACTAATTAAATATTATTAATTAACTACTGCTGCTTGTGTAATTAATTACTATATTATTCGGTAAATTACCTAGAAACAATATTATAATATTATTGTTTGACCTAATTTTCTTATCGTATTCGTATTGGATTAGACTGGGCCTAAGCAAGATGTTGGATTGGGCCCAGGCAAGTTTAGGGGTTTTATTGTAGTTATTAATTGAACTAATTAAATATTATTAATTAACTACTACTGCTTGTGTAATTAATTACTATATTATTTGGTAAATTACCTAGAAACAATATTATAATATTATTGTTTGACCTAATTTTCTTATCGTATTCGTATTGAATTGGACTGGGCCCAAGAAGGCCCAAGAAAAATGTTGGATTGGGCCCAAGCAAGATTAGGGATTTTCTTGTAATTAGAGTTAATTATTGTTATTCAAAAAAATAACACTTCAATAAATTATCCGAAGATCAAATATACAACAAATAAAATAATACGATACAAATTAAATAAATTAACAATAGATATTACGAACAATTCAATATTTACTCATTATAACATAAATCAAACTATGATTTCAAATAATAAAAGTATTTTCAATCATTTGAGTAACCAGCCATTACAATATTAATTGAAAGCGTCTAATTTAACCTAAATTAATTATATTATCAATATTCTAATTCGTTATTTAATATTTTAACTAATATAAATATTTAATGAACCTAAAAATTGTAATATAATATTATTATTTACCTAATCTTACTATTTTTAGTATTATTGTTTAATTCAAAATATATAAATTAACAACAAATATTACGATATTAATATTTTTTAGTATTATTGTTTCCTATTTATGATACTTTTTATTTAATATTTTTCATAATATTTTTTTAATAATTTTTAAGTATGCTATTTACATTCATGAAAATGTTATAAAATAAGAGAACTTACATACAAGTGAAAATTATTATTATTTTTTTTTTGTCTTATGCATCCATTCTTATTTAAATGTATTCTTTTTATGAAAATAAGTAATATGTTTAAAAGTTTACAAACTTTATTGTATTTAATTTATTAAAAAATCTATCAACTTTTACTAACTTTTTATACTTTTTTCAAACTATATATTATTTTTACATTAAACTATATATTAATTCTCATATTTTTAGTATTATTGTCTAACATTATAAATATCATAATATAATTTAATTTCTGTAAGGTAAGTTAATCAATTTATTTATAAAAATTACCATATTGGGTGAAGATGTTAGCACTGCTTCAAAAACTCTCTCTACCCTTTGTCATTTTTTGTTTTTACAAAATTACAAAGTTAATTTCGTAGTGAAGAACAATTAATACAAAATATATCAATTGCCGTAATTACATTCACTTTCTATTTATTATTTCAAAATTAACATTCTTCGTTTTACTTTTATTTTTATGACTTTTTAATTTGATGAGTGGAGAAAAAATCTTCTCTCGTTTCATGAATAGGTTCGTCCTGCCAGACACCTAATAATAATAATTAAACCATAATAAAAGTTTCCTATTGGTAGCGTTTGTATTTGTCGTTTTCCCATTTATATTTATAGATTTTTGAAAATAGATAACAAAAACGTGTTTGATATATCTATTTTTATTTTTTTTGTTTACAGAAAAAACTTAAACAAAAAAATTTGTTTTCACTCTCGTTTTTCTTTTCTATTATAAATATTTTGTTAATTTCAATACTTAATCTATTTTTGTTGCATCACATTAAAAATGAATTATTTTATTCAAAGATTTTATTAAACTAAAATTATTTTTGATAAATGTTATAATTTATTTAATTTAGTTAATTTAAAAATAAATAATATAGTAAAATTAATGAAGTATAAGATACCAGTCGAACTACCAGTTGAAAGCGGAAGAGGCATGAGTCCTCCCAGCAAGAGTTAGATTATGAAGTTTTACATGTATTACAAATTTAACAGTGTTTTACCCTCATCCTGTGATATTTATAAAGAAATAATTGAAAATAAGAGAACTTATCCACTGTAAAAAGAGAAATAAAAAAGTCAAATTTTTTTTTTTCGGTTCATCTGTGGGTGATTTTTTATTTGAAGTATTTGTTTATAAATTTTTAAACGTGACTACTATGCTTTAAAATTATTAAATAAACAAAATTAATAAAAAATATTGTATAGACAAAAAGTAATAATAAAAAAAATTGACTAATATTTGATTTTCCTAACTTGTAAAACCATCCTAAGGGTTGACGCGGACAATGCTGTGGTGGGCCTAAGTGACATCTCTGATTTAAAAAAAAAAATGATATTTATGTATGTAAATTTTTTATTAAAAAAATTTATATTATAATTTGATTCCTCAAAAATTTTTAAAAATAATTAGTCTTATTAGAAAAAAAAAAACTAATATTGGTATATATAAATTTTGAATTAAAAAAATTTAAGTTATAAATCAATCTCTTTAAAATTTAGTCAATTACCAAAAAAAATCTCCTTAAAATTTTATTTTCTCTTAGTTGTTATATGATAGTGTTTAAATGGTTAAAAAAATAAATTAGTGAAAAAATAACACGTGGCAAAATTTAATTGAAAGATATTAAAAATAGTTAATAAAAATTTTTAATATTTTTAATAAACTAAATACTCCTATATAATCTAAAATTTAAAATTCAATTGATTATACTATTTGTATATATATTATTTTATTTTTATTCATTAAATATAATTTTTTAAGCCCAAGTTTAACGCCCCAAAGAAATAGCTCCCAGGCCAAAAAATTGACTTCATCTATGAGGATTGATGTGACAAAAGGTTACATGCATAATTTTCCAAGTATGACAAGATGTTAATTTTTTTGTTTTTCATGTCAAGTGCTCACATTATTATATTTCTTCTAAGTTATTATTTTATAATATATTTTACCTATCATATTAAAAATAGGTAATTAAATTATAAGAATTTAAATATTCATTATATTTTTATAATTTTAATCTTAATAATTAAATAAAAAATTAAATAAGTATTTTTTTTCATTTTATTCTAACGTTCTAATTCTATCTTCAGAATTTTGAAATTCTGAGAATTTCAGAGTATCCTCAAAATTTTAAAATTATTGAATTTTAATTCAATATTACAGATACAGTTATATTATTTAATTAAAAAAATTTAAATTAATTTAAATCATTAAATTTTAATTTAACGGTATAACTTGCAAATCATGAAATTTACAAAACTCTCCCAAATCTTTAAATTTATCGTCTATACTGGCAACTTTTGGAGTACAGTAAAATAATACAAAATTTTATAAATTTCTACAAACACAAATTACAAGATAATAAAATATAAATTTTTTACTCACCGCACAAAACACAACAATTTTTTCACTCACTAAATTTTTCTTCTAAAATGTCTTTTTTTTTTCTTCCAACATACCAATTTTTATAAAATAAAATTAAAAAACAGAATATTAAAAAAATAGCAAATAAAAAATACAGAAAAAAAAACAGCAAACAAAAAAAAAAAAAACAGAAAAAAACAACAAATTAAAAAAAATTAAAAACAACAGCAACATACATAAAAAAAAAATTATTACACAGTATACACATGAAATAAACAAGTTAACGAGTAACTAAAATAAAAAAAAAATAAACAAACAATAATACATACATGCATGTATAGATAATCATCAAACCCCCAACCACGAAAACAAAAAAAATTTATTTACATTTATCCAACAATAAACATGAAAAATACAGAAAATAGAAAAAAAATTTCAAACTAAAAAAAAAAATATCCAAACCTGGTGTAGTGTTGACTTAACCTCCAAAAAAACTATAATAAACAAAAAAAAAAATATTAGTGCATGTTTATTAGAGAGAGAGAGAGAGAGAGAGAGAGGGAGAGCAAGAGAGAGAAAGAAATATACCTCCGGCGACGGCAGCGGCGGTAGCGGCGGGGCACCTTCGGCACAGCAGATGGGGGAGAGAAGAGAAAGCGCAGGGGAGGGAGAGGCAAAAGAGAGAGGGAGGGAGAGGAAAAATAGGGAGGTGTTCTGTCCAATATAATTAGAGAATCAGTGACCGCTTAAAGCGGTCGCTAATACGGTCGCTAGAAGAGTATTAGCGACTGCTTAAAGCGGTCGTGCGAATTTTTCCGTCGTCGATACCTTGCCGCACGGGATTAGCGACAGCAGTTTAAGTGACCGCTTAAGGCGGTCGCTAATACTCTTCTAGCAACCGCTTAAAGCGGTCGCCCGAGGTTTCCATTCGCCAATCACCCAATCTCTAGTAGTGAAACATGTAATAATTTGAAGAAATAATGGCCTAATTATGGTTTTGTTTCATAGGCAGCAGAAATTTTTTTTACTTATTAATTTAAGAGGTACATTATTAGATTTTTAATTTTAATTAGTGATTTAAAGCCGAAATTTCAAAGAAAAAAAAGTAACAAGGGTTTTTTTTTTTTTTTTTTGGGTGATGAAAAATGTAATAGAGAAATTGATTTTTGGGTTTTGGCACCATTTTTTTGAAGAATTTTTATTGAAAATTTTTAAATTTGTCACTTTAGCCTTTGTTTTTAGGGAAAATTACAGAACAAATGAACTTTTTAACAAATTATTCAGTCTAACACCGTTTGTATCTAGCTATTAAAGTGAGGATAATTTTGTTAATTTTGTATGCTCTCGGAAAAATTGTTGGTCAAAAGATCAGCCACTGCTTCTTCCATTATTATGTTAGCAACTGATAGTACTTTCCTTTACAAAATCAATTTATTCAGTTGAAAATTGAAATATATAATTATATATATTTGTGCTAATCCCAATAAACCTTCAACCAAGTATGGACATGTGATCCGACACAATGGCGACGGTTGCCAAAGATTCAAAAATTGGTCAAAAACTTTCAAGGCCAATGAACCAAGCCATTCTAAAGATCCTTAGCATGCATCACCTAAGAGTTAAGGCCAATGTTACGTAGTTTTGAGAAAGGTAGAGGATTTTGGAGGATGGCCGATCACAATGTCAAGGTAGTTGAAAGCTATGACACTATCGGCCTAAGAATGGATTTGATCAAGAGAGTGAAGTTAATTAGCCAGTTAGGCCGATGATAGCCGCATATGAATCGATGTGTCTTTATTTCTAAGCAATATCTAAGGGAAGTTAGTAGCGGCCAAAGTTTTGTGAGTAGTTTTTGATAACCATAACGTCTCGAGAATCTAGGAATGAATATGACATGTGGCCATGCCTTCCTGAACGTGCAAACACGAGAGACTTGTAGATAACCATTTCTATTTATGACTATAACTAACAAAAACAAAGGGTGAGAAAGGGCTCCTCAACCCACAACTTCCCCTGCGGAATCTTTGTTTTTAAGTTCTTTTTTCATTTCGTGGCCGCTAGTTAGGAGTAGCGTAGTTTAAATCTTCTAAGCCTCTGTGTTATCATCAAAACTATTTCCTCACACAATTTCTGATCACCTGTATCTCTTTTCTTTTGGATTGAAGTTGATGATTTCTGGTTCAATGAAGGCTCAAGTATAGATATTTACGGCCTTTTCTTGATTACTGTTCTTCCTTTTTGCTTTATTTTCAGTTTGCTTATTGTTTGTTCTTGTTAATTACTGTACACATTGGAAAAAGTCCTCTTAGAGGCAAGCAATCTCACTTTTTCACTTACCTGGTTCTTGTTCTGTATCTTCACATATTTAGATCATTTTTATCCTAGCATGCTCGCACACACATATCACAAATACTTTTGAGAAAAAATTGCAAAACAAAATGCAATTGTTGGTAATCATTTTGGGCATAAATGATTTTTGGCATGCCCGGTAGGACCCTAGTTCTAAGTGTGTGGTAATTACTAGACAACAAAGTAGAGAGTTTAAACAAAGAGAAGGGAAAGAAATCATGGTTGGTGAAGAATCACCAAAGCATATGAGTTTGTCACCAAGTGAGTAAGGTCTGAATGTTAATGATTTGGTGATGATCTACCAATCAATGGGGGGATGAGAACTCTAAGACAAAGGAGATTCTGTCCAACATAGATCATACTTTAATTCGCATGGCTACTCATGTCACGAATTCCAGTAGAGTGGGGGGCAATCCCTTACAAGCTTAGGGGGGCATCAGGGTGTCACAGCAGGCGAAAATGGGCTAATAAACGGCTAGCACCCACATAATGGCTTCAGTCAAAAGGCACATTCTAGAGAACACATTGGCCCATTGGCCAGTTTCGCCAGTTTCAATAATCCAATGAATTCAATGGGTGGATTATTATATGAAGTTCTATTAGGGCCAATCCCAAGTCATATCGGCCATGTACCCGAGGTTTCACTACCTTACAGTATGTTAAACTTAGGGATAAACAAATTCTTCACTAGGGGCAACTTTTTGAAACTCAAAACCCTCAAAATATCTAGAGGATACTGAGTTTTCCCCCAAGATCAGTCATTTAATTTTGGCGCAACCACCACAAAGTCGATTTGGAGAGATCTTAGCCCTTTATTTAACCAACCAACTAGTAGCGGTAACCGACCCTAAAAAGTGTTTTAGGGTTCTACCTCTGAAGTGCAAGAGGGCAGTCGTAGTTTTAAAACTCGGTGAGTCCGAGGTCGAATTCAGAGGGAGCCTAATGTTATTTAGTTTCTAGGATGTGAAAGAAATTCTAAAACTAAAGGGAAGCAAGTTTGGAAATTTAAGTTTAATAAGTTCTAGGGTTCAGTAAAATTAAAGATAAATTCAATTTCAACTAATTAAAATTAAAATAAACAGGACCTTCAGAATTTTAAAAGGAATTAAGCTAGATGGTGAAAAATTAAAATAACATCAACAAAGCTTTTTCAATTTAAAATTAATCAATTATAACTAAAACTAAGTTGGATTGCAATTTAGTAAGAATAAAGATCTTGATTCAACGTCAAGTCCGGTTAGTTCACTACTTTGTCTTGGGGTGTGTTTGTTTGAAGAATAGGGTTTAATTTGAAAATTATTTAGAACATTGTAATCAGAGGTCAGTACCAGTGATCTCAAGCGGATGTGGTTAAAGACCTTTGTTTCCTAGGGTTTTTCAATTAAACACCAAAAATTAATAAAAATCTAATTTTTAAGTCTATTCGAAAGTATTTGATAATTGGTTATGAAAATCTATACCAGTGATCTCACACGGATTTGGTTAAGGGTTTTCGTATTCGGGTGTTTTCGAAATAGAAAAAAAAAATAGATTTGTGAAAGGTAGATCCCTTCGCAAAAGGTTTCGCAACATACGTGAAGGGACTACGAACACCCCAAGGCTTTTCGTGAACTACCCTTTCTTGATTCATCGAATCAAAATTAGGGTTTTACGCTATAACTACTCTAAAAATCACAAAGATAATAAACGAACATTCAATCATGCTATTTAGGAATTGAAATAAACGAAACATCATATTAAAGAGCGAAACGAAATATAACTTACAATGTAACTTGTGCATAAAAGAAAAGATGAACCAATAACGCAAAGATGAAGAACAAAACTCCAAAAGCATCCATCAACAAAGCTTTTAAAAATGTACAAATCACTCTCAAACTTAATTTAAATCTAATCTAATTCTCAATGTAGTTGTGGAATCTTCAAAGGAGGCATCCCCATTCATGGCCGTGCAATGGGTCCTTATAAAGGTGCAAGGAAACCCTAAAAAAGGTGCTTCAATTCGTGGCTTCTGGATACACAGTGGTCCCGACCGTCCGGTTTGGGGGTCGGGACCACAGAATGCTTTCTTCTCAATTCATATACACTGTGGTCGCGACCATTAGATGGACGGTCCTAACCCCCAAGTATCTTTTTTTCTTGTTTTTCTTCCTCCTTTAGGTTGGGTCTTTGGGCTAGTCTTGACCATCCAAGTCGAGGTTTGAACCATGACGTTTTCTTCGTTTTCTCGGCCATTTCCATAGCTATAAACTTCGATCTCCTTGCCCTTTTCCCTGCAATTAGAAAAATAAAAGTATAAGCAATAAAATAACACTAAAACTTCAACTTTAATTATTTAAATGCATGAATAAGTGTTGAGTTAGGGAGTTTGTAATTACACTTTTCAAGTGTAATCAAACGGGATGCCTATAAGGCTGACCATCCCACAAGATGACACCCAACCAATTCAAGATCATCGTCCGATAAATGATAATCGGCCAACTCTAGCAAACGGATCTGATCTAGTTGCTGTTAGCCAAGACAAAAATCTCATTGTTAACCAAGATAAGTTAGACGAGATTATCCACAAGAGATTTGGTCCAGTCATAAAGGGTTTGGGTAAGCCGATGTACAAAAAGCCTTATCTTCATTGGATAGATCAGTTAGAATATCCTGGAGGATTTAAACTACCCGACTTTTCCTTGTTCTTAAGAGAGGACAAGTAATCAACTTTGGAGCATATTGATCGATTCACCGTCCAATGTGGGATGGTTGGGAATTTTGATGTATTAAAACTAAAACTTTTTGGCAATTCCCTAACGACCATAGCTTTTACTCGGTATTCTAACTTGACACTGAACTCTGTTCACACATGGACATAAATGGAAGAAATTTTCCATAATCAATTCTATCGGAGTGAACCTGAAGTTACCATGGCCGAATTGGCCAGGACGTCACAATTAAATGAGGAGTCAGTTGACATGTATATTGCTAGGTTTAAGAGGGCTAATTATAAGTATAATCTAGCTTATCCTAAGCCTGAATATGTCAAATTAGCATTTAATTCCTTGAGTTTGAACTCAGCAAGAAATTTAAGGTTATGGAATTTAGAGATTTATATAAATTGGAAGCGAAGGCTACCCGATACGAGAGAATCCTATAAGGGGAACAAGATAGAAAGAATTCATCTAGGGGGACGCTCTACCAAGATATTATGATGCGGCATCGGCCGCTGTTAATGAAAAACTGACTAGTAAGATGATATAGGCTAATGTTGACACAGTCGAAATTGTCTCTAAGACTCCATATCTGTGTAAGGCTTTAGTACCTAATACTAATAAAGAAAATAATGCATCTAAAAGTAAAAAAGAGAAAGTGAAAAAGAAATACTCATTTGACACTTTTAAAGCAGAATAAATTTTTGATCATTTATTAGCCGATAGGATTATTTGGCTACCAAATGGACACAAAATTGCATCGATCGATGAAATTAAAGGCCATAATTATTGCAAGTGGCACAATTCTTAGAGCCACTTAATTAATAATTGCATTTATTTTCGTAATCAGGTGCAAGAGCACATTGACAATGGCCTCTTCAAGATAGTCAATAAGGAACCCATGGGTGTAGACAAGACACCATTCCAAGTTGCTATGGAAATCAACATGATAAATGCAACAAGAATGCCCGCCTAAGTAGGGAAAGACAAAGAGAAAGTTATCTATAGTGATGATGAAGACTAATTGGATGATATGTTGGGTGATGATGATTTTGATGACTTTGAAGAAAATAAAGTAGTCTATGGCTAAGCTAAAAATGCCAAGGTTGACAAAGAAATGATTGGATTTAACACTTTTGTTTTGATTAGGAGTCAAGATCTATGAACCATGATCAAGTGAGTATGGCTGATCTAAAGAAGATCCTATATCAACCCGTATAATGGAATTAAATAACAGGAGTTTTGACTGAGAAAGAGAGGTAGTGGCTTGAAATCCAGTAAAGAGCCAGGAGCCTCTCTAGTCTCTATGTAAGAAGCAAGCCAGTCGATGCCAAAGCCCAATCTGAAGATTACTGTTAACCAAGTGTTGATACTAGAATTGTGAGGCTGACATCCTATATTAGGCTAATGGGAAGGAAAGGCGAGGTGGGTCAAGGTCCTTCAACTGACCACCATTGCATTGCCCACGTGGTCGATTTCATTTTTTAAATCCATACCTAGGGCCATCTATGGGCCTTTAGCCTGAGTTTGGGTTGCAAAGGGCTTACCCCATATACAGCCGATTAGTTAGGCCGAGGATGCATTCACATCTTGGGATTTGGGAGCAAGTAGTTCACTTTGTGTTCCCTTTCAATCAAGACCCCAGAGTGATGTTTAGATCTCAAAAGGGGAGGTTCAAGTGGTAAAAGAAGTCGTAGAAGGATATGGAAATGGAGTAACTCTGATCAATAGAATTAGGGTCATATAGTGATGAGGAAGAGAAACAATCACCACCTCCGATCATTTGAAAGCGAAAGATAAAGCATCAGGACTTCCAAACATAACCATTACTGACCTAAAGAAAAAATAAGAAGAGAAGCACGGCATGGTGCGCAAGGAGGCCAACATGTATGAGAAAAGTCAGCCCGATAAGTTTGATTGTGAAAAAACAAAAGTGATGACAATGATAGGGATGTTCAATACATGGACTCCATTCAATACGGGAGTTTACAACCAATAGAAGTAAACATTGGTGTTCACACTTCTGGCCATCGTCAAGGCTGAGGAAGCTTAAACGTCATTGGAAGGGGACGTTGAGGCCAAGGAAAATGAGACTTCTTGGATTAATGTTTTGGGTTTAGAGTTAAAGGAACCAATAATTGAAAAAAATCCTGACATACAAGTCATTAAGTCTTGGAAAGATGTAAAGTTCAATGATGTAGGAATGTCAGCCCAAGTCTTATTTTGAAGATTTGAGGGTAAGCCCCATATGAAGCCTTTGTATATGAAAAGTTTGCTGAACAAAATGCCAATAAATAAGGTGTTGATCGATAATAGGGCCACTGTCAACATTCTCCCATATACTATATTGATGAGGATCAGCCAGTCCAGCAAAGAATTGATGCCAACAGAGGTAATTGTCAGTAGCTTTACTAGGGTGCCAACACCAGAAGAGTAATCCCTTTGTGACTATTGGAAACAAAACAGTATGGTCACCATTCTTTGTTGTGGAAGCTAAAGCATCATATAATGCCTTACATAGCTATAATTGGATCCACATTACTTGTTGCATTCCATCATCCTTGCATCAGGCCATCGTACTCTAGGACAAGAATGATACAGAGGTCATTGAGGCTGATGGGAAGCCATTTATAGCTAAGGTAAACGTAACTAAAACCATATATTATGAGAAAAACAGCCAGCCCAACTAGGCTAATGGTGTTGAATAATTTAGAACCCCAAAGGAAATTATGATTTCGGTCACAATGACCGTTGATGAGGTAAGACAACTTTACACTCAACTAAGTAGGCTGAGTAACATTAGGTTTGCAAAAAGGCACTGAAAATTAAAGAAGTTGAATGATAAACAACATCCTCTATGAAGAAGTCATTGCTAGAGTTTGACTTTATACCCTAGATAATAGGCTTTCTGGGGAAGTATCGACCTATGTGACCAATGTTATTATTGAAGATACTGAGGACGCCTTGTACGCCATCCAATAGGAAGACTTAGAAAAAGCACCTAAGAAGCTGGATAATGATAAAGTAGAGGTGGTCAATCCTTTGGTTAAGATTAACATAGGTGATAAAGGTTAGAACAGGCCAATATTTGTCGCAGGATGTCTAAATCGAGAATATTAGACTACAATAGTCAACTTGATAAAAAAAATATATAGGGACTGCTTCGCCTGGAATTATACAGAGATGCCAGGCCTTGACCGATCTTTGGTGGAACATAGAATTCCAATCTTAGAAGGATATCGGTGTTTCAAACAAACTCCTAGAAGAATGAGCAATGAAGTCATTCTCAAAGTCAAAGAAGAAATAATTAGGCTTTTGGAGGCTAGTTTCATATAGGTAACTAGGTATGTTGATTGACTTGCCAACGTTGTCCCTATTGTTAAGAAAAATATTAAAATTAGGGTATGTATAAACTTTAGGAATTTGAATAATGCATCGCCTAAAGATGAGTATCTTATGCCTATAGCTGATATGCTTGTTGATTCATTGGCTGGTTATGAAATTCTATCTTTTATAGATTGGAAATGCTGGCTATAACTAGATCCACATTGCCCCAGAGGATGTTTCCAAAACAGTATTTAGATGTACAGGTGTCTTAGGCACCTATGAATGGGTTGTCATGCCATTCGATCAGAAAAATGTAGGACCCACTTATCAAAGGGTTATGAATGCGATTTTCATGATTTTACTAGCTGTTTCATGGAGGTTTATATAGATGATATGGTTATGAAATCCTAATAACATGGCTAACACCTTAGCCACTTAGAGTCTTCTTTTTAGAGAATGAAAGTACATAAGCTAAAAATTAATCCTCTTAACTGTGCTTTTGGTGTATCGATTGGGAATTTCCTTGGCTTTTAGTCCATAAAAAGGGCATTGAAGTCGATAAAAATAAGGCAAAGGTCATAATTGATGCTCGGCTGCCTAGAAATAAAAAAAAAGTCATAAAACCTTTTTTTTTTTGGTAAGTAGTGGCAAAACTTCATCAACAAAGTTAATTTCCTCAGACGTTTTATCTTTCACTCTACTGGAAAAATTCAAGTTTCTTCCCCACTCCTAAAGATCAAGGCCAATAAAGAGTTCAAGTAAGAACCACAACACCAGTGGGCTTTTGACCAAATCAAGAAATATTTGGTACCCTCCGGTGCTTATGCTACCGAGGAAATGAGAGCCGTTAAAGTTGTATATCTATGTATTGGAGAATACGATAGTAGGTTTCGTGGTTTAAGATGATCAAAATGGCAAGGAAAGAGTTGTTTATTACTTGAGTCATGTTTTAAAGCTCATTGAACAAAGATACTAGCAGATCAAGAAGTTATGTTTAGTCTTATATTTCTCTACGTAGAAACTAAGGTATTTTATGTTGCCTATTATTGTATACTTAGTTTCAAAAGTAGGCATAGTTAAATATATGTTAAATCGGCTCATTGTAAATGGAAAAATTAGCCGATGGGCTTTAGCTCTTATGAAATTTTCAATTTACTATGTACCACAAAGTCTATAAAGGACAATCGTTGGTTGATTTTATGGCTGATCGCCACATATAAATATAGAAGATGAAGATTTGGATTATGAGTCTTTAAATTTAGTATCTTTAAAGCCATGGCTTTTATATTTTGATGGGTTAAGGACAGATGATTTGTGTGGTGCAGGCATTGTTATAATTTCTCCAAGGGGAGAAAAGAGTCAAATGTCTCTTCAGTTTGACTTTGCAATCAAGCCAAGTATGAAGCCTTAATTATCGGCTTAAAAATACTAAAAGAATTGAGAACTCCAATCATTAAAGTGTTAAGACGCTCACAATTAGTCATAAATCAATTGGCAAAAGCTTACAAATGTAACAATGTACCTTAAAGTGGTCGATCAGCTGTTAGATGAGTTTGTTAATGAATCAGTCACACATATCCTAAGGTCAAAAATTATAAAGCAAATGAGTTGGTCTAATTGGCTACTAGACTTCACATATTTTGGACTGAGGAGATGAAAGTTATGGTAATAAGACATAGGAGACACCCATCAGTCTTAATCTGCACTAATGTCTTAAAAACAAATTGTGTTGAATTTAAGAAAGCAAATGATTAGCAAGGACTAATTAGGAAATATTTAGAAAATCAAGACCCTGAGACACCAAAACAACTTAGGATGAAATTAGTAAATTTCATTACAATAGGAATTATCCTATTTAAGAAGAATAAAAAAGATGATTTGCTGTTAAGGTGTCGAGGAAAGGATAAGGTTGTGTTAGTCATGGCTAAAGTTCATGAAGGAATTTGTGGTGTTCAATAATCTAGCCGAAAAATGGTTTGTCTCTTAAGAAATCATGGCTATTATTGGCCGACAATGATGGTCGATTGTATAGCTTTTGCTAAGGGTTGCCAAGCTTGTCAAAAACATGGATTGATACAAAGTATGCTAGCTATTCCCATATAAGCTGTGGTAAGGCCATGGCCTTTTAGGGGCTAGGCAATGTATTTGATTGGCAAAATCTATCCCTCATCCTCCAAAATGCACTGCTTTATTATAATTGCAACTGATTATTTCACTAAATGGGTAAAAGCCATCCCTCTTAGATCGATCAAACAGGCCGATGTTATTTCATTAAAGAGCATATTATTCATCAATTTGGTGTTCCTTAGAATATCATAGCCAATCAAGGAACCATGTTTACAGGGAATTTAGTAATAGATTTTGCAACCAAGTATAGTTTTTGAAATTTTAAATTCTACTCCTTATTATGCTCAAAAAATAGTCAGACTGAATCAACAAACTAAACCATTAAGAATATTTTGGAAAGAATGATCTACAAGAACCCAAGGTAATGGCATAATACTCCATCAAAAGCTTTGTGGGCTTATAAAACATCTAAAAAATCGGCCACACAAACGCAACGTCATTTGAACTAACCTATGGCCATGAGGCCATTTTACTTGTTGAAATAACTATTACATCAGCTAGAGTAACCTTACAGAATGATTTGTTCAATGAGGCTTACCAAGAGACCTTATATACGGAGTTGGACAATCTAGATGACTTAAGATTCTCAGCTTTTGAAGCTATTAAGGCTCAAAAGTTGAGAGTGGCTAGGTCTTATGATTGAATGGTCCACCTAAAGTCACTTAATGTAGGTGATAAAGTATGGAAAATAGTGTTGCTAATAAGGATTAATGATTCTAATTATGGAAAAATTCAGCCCCAGTTGGCAAGGCCAATTTAGGATTTACAAAATCCAAAGAGGTGAAATTTACTTACTCTAATATTTGAGTGGAGAAAGGTTCCCTAGAGTGATAAATGGGAATTACTTGAAAAGGTATTATCCTACTATGTGGGAATGCATGGATAGAAATCAAATAGGAGTAAGTGGGGTAAATTTAAATTTAAACCTTTAGGGCAATATAGCTGTAAGATCATACTCGTTATTAATAAAAAATTTTTGGCAATTTGGCCAATTGGCTGATTCATAAAAGGAAATTCATTCATAAGGCAAAGTATGATAAAAGCTAAGATCATTCAATCAAAATCGGCCTTGCTACCAATATATTCATCCAAATAAAGTAAATAAAGACATTGTTTAGGCCTCCGCTGGGCGAATTACAAAACTAAAAAAGGTTCATTGCAAATAATGTTCAGAGGAAAGAAGGTCATCTTTCTTCGGTGCCCTTGTGAAGTTCCTCGATAGCCATCACTGGATCTTGCTCTTCAAGGTTTTGGGCTAGAGGATCAACACTTGGAGGGTCAGCACTTAAAGCATCGACACTTAAAGGGTTGGCAATGAGAGGGTTCACCGATCAAAGATCTTTGGTGGTTTGTTAAGGGTTAGTCTTGAGAAATTATGAAGAAACTCTTAATAACCTTCTTCCAACCTCACAAGATCAAGATCGGCCAAGTGACTTTTTACCTTTAAGCTCTTAAACTCGAACTCCAAAGCCTCGATCTCTTGTAAAGTAGCTTTGCATGAGTCTATCAAACCATTCTAGGTAAGGGTGACTGGCATTCGCACACTAAGACACTCTGTTCAACCTTCTTCAAGTTTTGTATTTAAAGAGTAACACTTTGAAGTTGTTTTTGGCGAGTGGATAGTTCGTCAGTTTTGCATCTTTCTTCTCCCTCATACGAGTAAACTCTTTTCTGGCTGAGTTAGATCGATCAAATTCTTTTACCATATTAGTGAGGCGATTGGAAAAATGAGACACAGCAAGAGAGACCGATGGCAAGATGTCACACCCGGAAGCTCGTGACCCGAGGGGTGAGTGATAAACACACACAACATGCATTAACATAACCAACCCATCATCAGAGCAACACAACGTAAACCAGTGATCCCGAGACATAGTTAAGATAACATAAATTTAACCTTGACTATAATCAAGTCACAAACTTTCAACACTTCTCTCATTAATACATAACTCAGGCCCTAGGGCCCATACAACCAAATCGAACAAGTCCTCAATGTACAATATTACAATTCTAAAAGAAATTTAAACTAAATGACCAAGAGCTTAGCTAAGCTTGGTAGGGCTCATGCACACCCTTCTAGTCCAACCCCATCAGTTCATCTGAATGTTATAGCCTGTACCTGTGTCAAAAATCTGTAGGGACGTGAGCACGGATCCACTTGTGCCCACGATGCCGCAAACAAACATATATGGTATGTATTCCAAACGTGCATACTATTCATGGTGCATCTAGTTATCTCAATATGTTCTAATGCCACAACAATTTATCAACATAACTACATAACCGACATGGAATATATATATATATATTTACACAC
This sequence comes from Vitellaria paradoxa, assembly GCA_019916065.1. Lineage (NCBI taxonomy): Eukaryota > Viridiplantae > Streptophyta > Magnoliopsida > Ericales > Sapotaceae > Vitellaria > Vitellaria paradoxa. Next base: position 24,372,822 of record CM034244.1, read on the forward strand.
AATACCGTAAAAAGGATTAAGTTTCCAATTTATATTTAATCTTTGAAATTCTATACATGTGTTCATATCACCTTTCAATTATCTCTTTTACGTTTAAGCATAGCCGACCACATAACCATATTTACAATATTTATCTTTATTCAATAACATCATAGGGTAGCATTCAAGTCCAATTATTATCCATTATTAAATTTCCCAACTTTGTATCCAACCATATTCCATATCATATTATCACATATTCAACATTCAATAACATATCCACATCCACATTACATTTGTTCATCATTCAATCATGAAATCACATCCACAGTGCCATCATTTCATTAATCAATCACATAGCCATAACCACACAATCCTCGGGGGTTGGGTGCATACACATTATCATCTTTTGGGGCCAATACCTAACGGAAACGATAAACCGACGTCGTCGTTTAGGATCATCGTTCAAGGCCACGAGGAGCCAAAACACACACAATATTGTGAGTTGCTAACCCACTGGCATTGACACTAAACCCTGTGCAGGTTTCAGGTCTTTCAACCCGAGGGTAATCCATGACCCTTCTTATTTTCGCACCCCACCACGGCCCTCGGCACATAACCCATCATTCATAACATTCAATACTCATCAATCACAATTCACATTCATCACCATCACTTTCCAACACGCACAACCATATTCCATTTCATCATGTAGCACAACTCATTTCATCTCTTCATTTTATTTAATCCAAGCCTCATTTAATTTCCATCATTTGTTAATAAAAGTTCACTTTTCGGTTCTTCCCAAGATTCATCACATATCAACATTGATCAACCTTATTAAACATTTAACATTTATCAATATATATACCATTCAACACACACGTTAATGTTACGGTTCATTCCATAGCTTATTACATATCGCATTGATTAAACCATGTTAAGCATTCCACATTTACCAAAATTATAAACATACGTCTCTTTGTCAAGTTACCTTTCACTTAATCAATCACAAGTTCATCTACCTCAACATTTAGTTTACATTAAGACATATTTACAATTCAACTCGATTAAGACCCTTATCTCAAAGTAAGCTTCCAATTCATTTCATTCAAGATAGCATTCATTCACCCTTACAAGTTAAATCCCATAGGTTTAAGATAATCAACCGTTAATCACTTTTTAAAGCTCATTTCCCTTTTAAATCAATGAATTAATCAAGTAAAAGTTTCATGTGAAAACAAGTTACCAACTCTTCCATATGCCCAAAGTAGAAGGCTAAACTAAGCAATGTCAGAAAAGTGACCTAGGATCGGTGGGTGACCGACCCTAAAAAGTGTTTCGGGTTCTACCTCTCAAGTGCAAGAGGGCAGTCGTAGTTTTAAAACTCGGTGAGTCCGAGGTCGAATTCACAGGGAGCCTAATGTTATTTAGTTTCTAAGATGTGAAAGGAATTCTAAAAACTAAGGGAAAGTAAGTTGGAAATTCAAGTTTGCTAAGTTCTAAAGTTCAACAAAATTAAAGATGAATTCGATTTCAATTAATTAAGATTAAAATAAATAAGAAAATCTGAATTTCAACGAGACTTAAGTTAGATAGCGAAAAATTAAAATAAAATTAATAACGCAATTATAACTAAAACTAAGTTGGATTTTAATTCAATAGGAATAAAGATCTTGATCCAACGTCAAGTCCGGGTAGTTCACTACTTTGCCTTGGGGTGTGTTTGTTTGAAGAACAGGGTTTAATTTGAAAAGTTTTAAAAGTGTTATAATCAAAGGTCAGTACCAGTGATCTCAAGCGGATATGGTTAAAGACCTTTGTTTCCTAGGGTTTTTCAATTAAACTCCAAAAATTAATAAAAATCTAATTTTTAAGACTATTCGAAAGTATTTGAAGATTGGTTACGAAAATCCATACCAGTGATCTCACACGGATTTGGTTAAGGATTTTCGTATTCGAATGTTTTCGAGATAGAAAAAAAATAGATTTGTAAAAGGTAAATCCCTTCGCGAAAGGTTTCGCAACCTACGCGAAGGGTTTCGTAACCTACGCGAAGGGTTTCGTAACCTACGCGAAGGGACTACGAACACCCCAAGGCTTTTCGTGAACTACCCTTTCTTGATTCGTTGAATCAAGATTAGGGTTTTACGCTAAAACTACTTGAAGCATCTTAAAAACAATTAAATAGCATTCAATCATACAGAAAGAGAATTGAAACAAGAAAAACATGATATTACGAAACCAAACGAAATAAAACGAAGTAGATTAAAGTGCAACTTACAACGTAAAGCAAATGTAAAAGATTAAGTGAAGAATCACTACAAAGACGACGATGAAAGCTCCAACAAGAATCATGAATCCACGCATGCAAGCTTAAAACCTAATCTAAAAACTCTCAAAATTCTATTCTAATACTTAATAGAAGGTGCGAAATTAAAAGGTGCTTCCCCCCCTCTTGGCCGTGCAATGGGTCTTTATATAGATGCCACAAAACCCTAGAAGAGGAGCTTTCACGCGGCAATTGTAAATCACGGATGGTCCCGACCGTTTGGAGAGGGGGTCGGGACCGTCTGAAGTTTTTAACTTTCTGTGGTCCCGACCGTCTGGAGAGGGGGTCGGGACCGTCCAGCTTTTCCTTCATTGCTCTCTTTCATTCTCTTGGTTGGGTCTTTGGGCTAGTCTTTTCCATCGAAGATGAGGTTCGAACCATGACTTTTTCTTCGTCTTCTTGGCCCTCTCCATAGCTATAAACTTCGACATCCTTGCCCTTTTTCCTACAAATAAAATAATAAAAGTATGAGTAATACTATAACACTAAAACTTCAACTTTAATTATTTAAATGCATGAATAAGTGTTGAGTTAGGGAGTTTGTAATTACACTTTTCAAGTGTAATCACACCCCCCAACTTGAACATTGCTAGTCCCTAGCAATGCTTTTTATTAAAATGAAATGCATGATGTTCTTTATTAAAATGAGATGCAACTACTATCCTATTTCTCTTTTCGTTGGAAACACGGCTACACTTAGCTACGTGTAGCAAGCCCTTTAAACCCCTAGGTTCCCCCTAGTGGACGAGTAAGGTCTCGTGAGAGTTTGCAGTGAATCTACCCACAAAATTCTATGGCATGGTCTCAAGTGTCAAAAAGTGATCAAGATCAAAGATGAATTAAGTTCAAGCTCAACAAGTCACAAAACCCAAATATCATGTGTAATTTCCAAGTGCTAAGCATAATGCTTGGACTATTAAAGTAGAAGAAGCATGTGTGCAAAATTGTTTCATTCATTCAACAAGGTCTCAAGAGCATAAATGGAACTAAGTTTTGACTTCAAAAGCTCACAGGATTCCACTCATAGAAAGAAATTCACTCATTCAAGGGTTCACACATTCCTATTAGCATAAAATGCTATCCTAGTTGCACATGACTCCATGATATATGAATGAATTAAAATGAAACTCAAAGTGGACAGCTCCTAACCATGTTCCAATGCATATGTAAAAATCACATCACATAACCTACACGATGCCACTACATGCACAATATAAGAGTTGCTTGCTTAGAATCCACTAGGTCTTTGTTTTGGTTGTAACTTGGCCAGGGGTAATGGTTAACAATGGAAGATATGGAAATCAAAGCACATGTCTTGGGATAAAGATGTTCAAGTGCACACAAGTCCCAAACTAACCCATTCCTTTCCAACCCAAGAAGGACTACAACAAGTAGTTTAGTCACTAACTTACAAACTACTCATGGGACATTCTCAATAATTATAATATAAAGCACAAGTCCCAAAATTACATAAGCAGGAATGAATGACAGACTTTTTTTTTTTCTTTTTTTTTCTTTCTTTTTTTTTTTTCTTTTTTTTTTTCTTCTTTTTTTGCTTTTTTTTTTTTGAAATAATGAAATAAACATAAGCTAAATTCTCCACCTACTATTCTCTCTTCAATATGCTCTCAAAGTTTCAGTTCCCAACCCCCACTCACATCACTGACATTGAGGCACTTTTCATAACCCAAAACATGTGAGGGTAAGGCTTAAAAGTGTGTGAACAAGGTTAAGGGACAATATATGAGATGGGAAACCAAAGAAAATATATATATATCTATCACACACTTTATTAAAAGGGCTACAAGTTGGTTCCTAAGGCAATTTCATATCAGAAAGGATAAAAGGCTCAAAATGACAAAGAAAGCCTAGCATCATTTTCAAAACTTGCAACAACTCATAATGTGCTACATAGATACTCATGTAAGTGTTTGTGATGCAATCGATGCAATGAATCCAAGGTGAAGAGCAAAAGAAATGTAAGCATGGGCAACCCCTCAAGAAAAGAATATAAGGCTCAAAAGCTCACCATAAAGAGTGTAAGTCTCTACCTAGTCCAAAGATGCTCAGTAACCAATATCAAATAAAATTTACTCCTAAGCACATAAACTTTCCACCATAATAGTCCAAAAATGCACAAAGTTATCACACTCCACTTGAATTATGTTTCCTATTAAGGCTTGAACAGAATTCACTTTTACCATCTCACTTAATTTCACAATTAACCAAACCATAAGAGTATCATATCATCATGCGAATTCTACCCCCCAACCTATACTCAACATTGTCCTCAATGTGAAAAACAAGAAGCATACGTGGCTGCATAGGGTGTGCAATGAGCATGATAAGGATGATGTATATACCCCCCAACCTAAATTGAGAAGAATATGAACATAAATGTAATAATAAAAAGAATAAACTTAATGAAATTAACATAAAAGATAAGAAAGGTTAAGGAGTACCTCATGTTGTCTTCAATAGAATCAAAAGTTGAGTGATACTCAAAAGTAGTTGCAATGAAGTAGCAAAATTATCATCTTGGTCCAGTTCATTGTAAACATCACCATCCTCCCTAGACTCAATGTTACTACTTTCATTTTCAAGGACGTCTTCTAGGGGTGGCATATCAAAGTATTCAGAGAAAGAACTTGTTTCAGATTCTATGGTGTCGGTGTCTGTGGCATAAGAGGGGGCATCTAACCACTCATTAGCTATAATTACCTCAGCCCATTCCATATCTAAGAGAAGTTGAAGGTCAACTTCATCCCACCATTGGTCATCTAATTGATCAGGTGTGATGAACATCAGTGGTGGATATATATATGGTAAGGGTAGTGAATTGCTTTCTAAGAAATAGTCCTCAGGCCACCATTCCCAATCACTCTCTGAACTCTCAGACTCGCTACTCTCATTGGATATAAGGGTTAAGGCATCCCACTTACGTTTTCTACTTATGGTACTAAGTTCCCATTGTTTACATTTATTGTTAGTTGGACCATAGATGAAGTACCTGTTCTTTGCAAAAAAATAAGAAAATAAAGTTTAAGAACATAAACAACCAAA